>CANDYM010000143.1:0-29640 GCA_947397865.1 Polietes domitor
ATAACAATTTTAACCTAAACCTAAAAATACTGATTCATAACATCAACACTAACATTTGTTGAATTTTTTTATTTTATATTATAATGTAGGTCCTATCACACCGGCTTAAATGTTCAACTAAAGGGAAATTATGTTGGCTACAAATTACTCATTGCAACAGTAGCCAAAAAAATGTAAAAGTATATATTTATTTTTTTTTTGCTGGCAAAAAAATCCATCCAAAATAGAAAAAATCTAAAGGAACCTTGAACAAAAATTGGAATTTTCAATAATATAATTTTCAATATCTTTTCCGAGATTAGGAAGTCAAACTATAACGGAAAAAATATTCACAGCCAAATATGAATAATTCTGTGCATTCTCAGACATATTTTTTATAACACTAAATCCACTATCCTAAAAAATTAATTAATTGTTTTTGGATTCATAATATAACCAATTTTATTTTCCATGTTGCCAACATCACATGTAATCTTCATTTCACTGCAAATTATTGTATGTCCTTGCAGTAGATGGAAAAACTTTTCCACCAAAGGAATGTTCCTTCAGGTGTATGCCTGTTTTAAATTATAACATTTTAATCTCTTCGCATGAGTTTTCTGTTGTATGTGACAGATTCACATACACTAACCTGCCAAGCAATTAGCGATAGATCTCAGCACTTATGATGAGATTACATTACATTACGTTGCGGTGGCAGTCAGCAACTAAGTATGCGCTTCCTAGAGCGGAAGAAATCAAATCAGGAACGACATTTGTATGGGGGCTATATATCAATCTGAACCGATCTACCAACTTTCCTTGAAAATATTTCTATTGAAAATGTAAGGTATTGTGCCAAATTTGAAGAAGATCGGTTGACGTATTTGGTTTCTAGAGCGGAAAACTTCAAATCGGGAGTAATATTTGTATGGGTAGTATATCTAAATCTTAACAGACCTGACCCACTTTCACCGCCGAAGTTTCTACGTGAATTATAAGGTACTGTGCCAAATTTAAAGCATATTGATTAAAATTTGTGGTTTCTAGAGCGAAAAAAGTCTAATTGGGAGTGACATTTGTATGGGGGCTATATCTAACTCTGAACCAATTTGCTTCAAATTAAATAGTGTCAATTTTTGTTACGATCGTAGAATAATTGAGACCTGTATTTTGATTACAAGAATAGATGGACAGACAAACGGCCGGACATGGACAAATTTGTGCGTGTCTAAAACGAGTGTAACCACTGAATTTCGTGACTCTAGCTACAGCCGTTTCGGTGGTACCAATTTTATCCCGTTTTGATCCTAAAGGTACGAATATCTTTATTTTTCATGTCTACGTAGTCACAGCAAAGTACACACCGAATTTCACTATTCTAACTGCAACCGTTTGATTGATACCAATTTTATCTCATTCGCCGCATTTTCCGCTTAAAAGTACTAATTTCGAAAAAAAAAATATGTTTCACGTCTACACAGTCAGATAAATGCATACGCCGAATTTCATGATTTTATCTTCAGCGGTTTGGTTGGTACCATTTTTATCCCTCTTTTCCGATTGTATCCCTTAAAAGAACAAATTTCGAAAAATCTCCCTATATTACGTGTCTACGTAATTATAGGGATGTACACACCGAAATTCATAACTCTAGCTGCTGTCGTATCATTGGTAATATTTTTTTCCATTTTTCGACCCAAAAGTACGAATTTAAAAAAATCCTTCTATTTTACGTATCTACACAATTATTGGGATGTGTATTCAAAATTTCATGTTTCACCCGCTAAATATTTTTGTACTTTTTGGTGATTACACGTTACTAGAGGAAGGTACGAAACAAATTTCAAGTGTATAAAAATCAGAAATTTTCAAAATATTGCTTAAATAATCTAATAACAATATTAGGGTTATTTTCAGTCCTTGTTAGGGAAAAATTTTCCCTTTGGACCGATTTCGTCCACTTTCAATCCCAACCGATCTACACCAATAAGACACATGTACGGAATATTTCAACATCCTAGCTCATTTCGTTCGGACAGACGGACATGGCTAAATCGTCTTAGAATTTTACTAGGATACAGAATATATATACTTTATGGGGTCTCCGTTGAATACATTTGGGAGCAACATTTGTATTTGGGCTATATCTAAACCTGAACCGATCTTACCCACTTTCACCATAGGGTTTTTAATTGGATTATAAGCTGTTGTGCCAAATTTAAAGAAAATCGAGTAGAATATGTGGTTTCTAAAGTGGCAAAAGTCAAATCGGGAGCGACATTTGTATGGGGGCTATATCTAAATCTGAACCGATCTTACCCTCCTTCTGCACAGGTGTTTCTAGTTGGATTATAAGATGTTGTACCAAATTTAAAGAAAATCGGGTGCAATATGTCGTCTTTACAGCGGAAAATGTCAAATCGGAAGCGACATTTGTATGGGGCTATATCTAAATCTGAACCGATCTTACCCAATTTTTGCATAGGTGTCTCTAGTTGGATTATAAGATGTTGTGCCAATTTTAAAGAAAATCGAGTGCAATATGTGGTTTCTAGTGCTGAAAATGTCAAATAGGGAGCGACATTTGTATGGGGGATATATCTAAATCTGAACCGATTTGCCTCAAATTAAATAGCGTACGTCCTTGATCCACAAAACGTATTGGTGTCAATTTTTGTTAAGATCGGACTATAATTACCACCTGAAATTTGATTACAACAATAGGTGGACAGACGGACGGACATTGCTAAATCGACTCAGAAAGTGATTCTAAGTCGATCGGTATACTTAACAATGGGTCTATCTCGCTTCCTTTTAGGTGTTACAAACAAATGCACAATGACATAATACTCTCGTGGAGTGTATGTTGCTCCCAAATGTTTAATCCATTTTGGCCAAACTTTACATATTATATTTCACCTATAAACATACAAGTGGCCCCCCATACAGATGTTCTTTCCGATTTAACATTTTTTGTCAAACACATACATTTACAGGATACAAAAATCCTTCCCTTCCTTTAGAACTTGCGTATTGCAACATAGTTGGTAAAAATTGCAATACGTTATATTTTATTTACGAAAATCTACCTTGAAAGTCGATGTGGTAGACTTTTCATATAGATCGATCTTTTCATATAGCCCCTGCCCATATAACTATCCATACAATACAAGTATAAATACGTTAAGTTCAACCGGAACGAATCTTATACACCCTCTACCACGGAGTGCATTCCACAGCATTGTCGTCTGATTATATAGCTTCTGTAATTTGTAGAAAAGAAGTATCAACATCCATATATTTATATGGGGGTTTGTTTTTGTAAGAATAAGTAATTATTAGTAAATTCGAGATTTACGAAGAGCACCCTGAGACACTCTTGCGCGTAGAGGGTTAAGCTTTATTAGTTAAATAGCGTTAAAAATTAATTACTTTTATTGGTCAAGCCGACTAATAGGCTGGCAACACAAGGGTACACTGGGGTATATCTATCAATCCAAAGATTACAAGAAGTATATTAAAACATAGAACATACATCTGAAAATGCAGAAATGCTTTGGAATATTAGGACAAACTGAATAGAGGCCCGATCCGCTAACACATCTACAATTATTCTTCGAAATTTGTCAAAGTCCTCGCGGGAATTGAGTTCTTTATTCTTGGACCGTTCTTTTGAAAATATACAACAAATTAATTAACAATTAGTTGGCAGGGCACTGTACTGTAGGTTGGTGCACACAACTCACACTGAAACACGAAACAACTCGAGTTGGAAAATAAATGTAGCCCTATGCACACACCACACACCACCCAAAACTCACACACCCGCGCGCACGCACTCACGCAGGCACACAGTGCCAGACATAGAAGAACTAAAGTTTGCAGGGATACGACGATATATTGTAACGTCAACAAAACAAAAATGTCCCCTGAGGGCAATTTTATGAATTGGGAATAGTTTAAGTAAATTTTCAACACTTACGAGAAGTCTCGTTTCAACCGTTGCATGTTAACAATTTGATTTACGGAATTTTGTACTCTAAGTGATTTATGGTTATTATGCATATATACATACATATGTATGTACACACTCGAATACACATACATACTGGTTTCCAGTGAAGAAATCCGTAAAACTCCATTAATTCAGCTTTTATTACCTGGCAGCGTGAGACAAGTTTTTGTTTTATTCTTTGGTGGAAGTTTGTTTGACGTTTGCTGCAGTGAATCCTGGATAATCCGAATGGTTTGTGGTCATTTCGAGATTCCTTATGTGTTGGGATCACGCCAATTTCGCCATTAACGTTTATAATTACAAAATGCTCATTTAAGATTCTAAACGTAATAACTAAATTAATATAAACCCTGTGTACTTGCAAGGACATTTTTACAATACTCGAAGCAATTTGAATTGCGTCATCAAATTAATGGCTTAACTGCCAGAGTGGTCATCGGGCCATAATTGTTAACACAGTTTTTTTGTATTTTGTCAATACAATCCATTCATATCAGTCATGACCGTAAATGGCAATGTCTTAATGATATATGGAATCATGCAATATTTTTAATAGGAAGTAGTTAGGAAGAAAGTAGTAATAGGAAGTAGTATAAACAAGTAAAGGAAAGGCTAAAGTCGGGCGGGGCCGACTATATAATACCCTACACCACTCCCTGTGTATGTACCTCGCTTTGATTACTAAACCCAGGTATTTCATGGGAGCAATTTTATGTAGTTCATATAAATTCATCTTTAGTCAAAATTTAACGAATATGGTAAATAATATGGTAATTGATCCAATTATCCGAAATACAAATACAAATTATACAGTAGTAATAGGACCGACATTTCAAAAGGGGGCCTATAACAACATTCTGGGCCTGGTCTAAAAAATGGGCCTATATATTTCTCATTCACGGCAGGTATTCCTAGTTGAAAAATATCATGATCTGCAAAATTTTATATAGTTTCTACAGCTGTAATATATCAGAATGAGCCCCATTTGGGTTATACCAAAGTATGGACATATGGCATCACGCAAACAATTCTCATTGCAATTCAATTCGGTAAAAAAGTGAAATCGGGAAGGATTTTTGAATCCTGTAAATGTATGTGTTTGACAAAAAATGTTAAATCGGAAAGGAAATTTGTATGGGGGTATATTGAAACCTGGAACGATGTGACCCGCTTTCACCATGTATGTTTATTGGTGAAATATACTATGTGAAGTTTAGCCAAAATCGGTTAAACATTCGGGAGCAACATTTGTATGGGGGCTGTATCTAAATCTGAACCGATCTAACCCACTTTCACCATATGTTTGGATTATAAGATGTTGTGCCAATTTTAAAGAAAAACGGATACAATATGTAGATTTTAGAGCGGAAAAAGTCAAATCGGGAGCGACATTTGTATGGGGGCTATATCTAAATCTGAACCGATTGACAATCCGATGACAATCGGACAACAATTGCGTCCTGTAGAGTGCGAACAGGCTTAGATGGACAGCAGACGGACGGACGGACAGACAGGCATCGTTAAATCGACTCAGCTGGTGATTCTATTATATTCGATTCGTGTGTGATCTCACAAATTAGTTTATGAAGGGGATATTTGTTCATAAAAATATATGCAATCGAACCTGAACAAGTGAGAGCTGTATAAGTGGGCCATTTGTTTTGGTCCCTCCACGCGTCTCACAAAAAACCTCTTTCAGTGGGAAAATGTAGAGTATTGGCGATAATTCCATGAAAGTAAGTGTCAAATTGAAGGGAGAGAGAGGTAAACTGAAAGAAACATCTGGCTGTTGAAAGATCGTTTTCTGATATGGATAACAGTTTGTCAAAGTAAAAATGTCCGAAAATGCTATTAAAGGGTTGGCTTTAATAGCATTTCCGGAAATTGCTATTTATCTAGGCATCTCTCAAAACATTGTTAAATTTACCTCTTTGAGTGGGCCACATGATAAACCTGGGAAACCTCTCTGAGTGGGAATAAACGGCATGTCCCTTGAGCTCCCTCTTATTCAGGTTCAACTGTATATCATTATACCCTCCACCTCCAGGATGGGGGTATACTAACTTTGTCATTCAGTTTGTAACACCTTGAAATGTCGACCTGAGACCCTATAAAGTATATATATTATTGATCGTCATAAAATCGAAGACGATCTAGCCATGTCCGTCTGTCTGTTGAAAGCACGCTAGCATCTTAACGAAAGGAGCTAGGACGTTCATAAATGCGTCTTATAGTCGTAGATCGGTTGGGATTGAAACTGGCCGAAATCGGACCAAAGGGAAACATTTTTTCCATCACAAGGACTAAAAATACTCATAATATTCCCAAATAATTTGTTCAATATGTCTGCTTGTACTTACTTGATATTGGGTGTGCGTATTCCCCCTATAACAAAAACGTGCACCACAAAGTGATTTTTATACCTAGGGGGTGAAATGGGGCAAAAAGGGATAAAAATGGTACTTTTCAAACGGCAACAGCTAGAAACACAAAATTTGATGTGAACATTCCTCTAATTGAGTAGATACATAATATAAAAGTATTTTTCCAAATTCGTACTTTTAAGGGATAAATGGGAATATATGGATAAAAATGGTACCAAACGGTTGCACCTATAATAATGAAATTCGGTGTATACATTCCTCCGCTTGCGTAGACACATAAATTAAATAGATTTTTTGAAATTTGTTCTTTTTGGGGTTAAAACGGAAGAAAGGGATAAAAATAGTAACAACCAAATGACCGCAGCTAGAGTCATGAATTTCGGAATATACATTCCTCTGACTGCGTAGATACGAAAAGTAAAAGGTTTCTTTCAAATTCTTACTTTCAAAGGATACAAGGGGTACAGAGGGATGAAAGTAGTACCAACTAAACGACTTACTAGACTGATGAAATTCGGTGTGTACATCCCTCATATTGCATAGACACGTAAAATAAGAGATTTTAGAAAATCGCACTCTTAAGGGGCTAAACTACGAAAAAGGGGATAAAAATGTTACTAACCAAATGGCCGCAGCTATAATCATAGAATTCGGTGTATACATTCCTCTGACTGCATAGACAAGCAAAATAAAAAGATTTTTCCAAATTCGTACTTTTTACTTTTACGACAAAAATTGGTTGAACCATGAACTTAGATTATTTTGCACTATATACGTGAGATAATGGATTTTCAAAAATTGTACTTTTGGAATTAAAATATAGTGGAAATACACCCAACTGTAGCACCCACTATCTACCAATATTTATGGCATTTAAGCTTTTTGAAAATATAAATATAGGAATATTTATTTTTTGAATTGGCTTGAAGTATTATTTCGTTATATATATACTTTCATTAACCCATTAAAGCCCAGCCAAGTTTGTTTTCCGCCGTTTCTTATTGTTTACTGTTCGATTAATCGAACACTGGGTCAAAATGGGTTAATATCGAATAAGCTACACTCAAAAAAATATCATTCCTAAATCTGAGTAAAATCCATACTACAATTTAGTTCAACAATTTTACTCCAGTTTAGTAAAACTTTCCTTAAAAGTAGAAAAATTAACTAAGTATGAGAAAAGTTTCCTTCTTTCAACGTCATAGTAAATTGTTTCTCTACTAGAAACAGGGTAGTAAATTTACTTAAAAACATTTCTTTAGTTGTAATAAAAAAATTCTTACAATTGAGTAAATTCATACTTGTGCGGAAGAATATTTCCAAGGTTTTAAGTAAGAAAAATATTAAGTTTTTTTTGTATGGAAATTGTTTAGAAAATTCTTGAATATTAATCTAAGAAGCAATTCTCGTTTGTTATTTCTAAAATACTTCAAGTAGTATTCTAAACAATCACTGCCTTCGCAGTAATCATGGAGTAATAGCTCAACTTTTTATGGCAGAGATTCATGAAAAAGAAATATTTCATGTTGGCATTTTTATACCCTACTTCCCTACCTGTAACGCTTTGAAGGAGGGACTTACGACCCTATGTATGTTTGGACCAAATCCGTTTCACGACTTTTTAAGCTGTTTGAGACATGTCCGTCAGTCCGTCTGTCTGTCTGGTTGGTGTAGACGATAACTGTCGAAAAGAGTTAAGGAATTTATTTTTATTTATTTCACACGGTAATATTTATTTATTTTCACACGGTAATATTTTTCCCAAACTTATGGGCCACACCAATTGCCCATATTCCTATGTAAAATTAAAACCAAGGAAACTTTCAAACGGATATTTGGGATCAGCTATATTTTGGTATATGATAACGTTTTTATAAACACTTTAAGCGTGCAAGATATGGAAGGTTTTGTAACGCCCCTTCTAGTAACTCCCACATTAAATGTGTTATAAATTAAATCTGTTATAACTTGTATACGAAATACTCTGAAATTGTACTTTTGACAATGATTTTATGAACGTTTCATACGCGTGTGACATGGGCGATTTTGACACATCCCTTCTAGTACCTCCCACACAAAGTAACATAAACCTTGGTAAAATAAAACCGATATAGCTTCAAAATCAGTTGCAACTTGATATTTGAAAATGCTTTATCCACGCCCCATCTAGTACCTCCCACACAATTGTCTCTAGGTAAAATTAAATGCCTGACATTTATTATGACTTCATATTTGCTCATGTGTTTACAATTACTTACAATTGTGGAAGCTGGGTCCAATTGCCACAAACTTCTAGACCCTCTCACACACATAATCCGGTGTTAAGTACAACGTAAGTCCTTCCATACTCACGTTCTCTGAGAAGACGGTTTAACCGTCTGAACTTTTTCTACTTGTTATGTTTCGAAAATGGTCCACTGTAAGGCTATTCCTTTTAGGGGACTACGCGACTACGTAATCTGTGTCATGATCACACAGCAAACTTGTATCATGTTTTTGGCACCATTTTAATCTTTTTATATCCTCCACCACAGGATGGGGGTATACTAATTATGTCATTCCGTTTGTAACACCTTGAAATATCGACCCTATAAAGTATATTTTGAATAAAACACAAATTATTTAGGAAATTATTGTCATTTATTATACCCTACACCACTTCGTGGACTAGGGTATTATAAGTTAGTTTAGTGCCAAATGTTTGTAACACCAAGAAATAATCCTTTAAGTATACCGATCGGCTTAGAATCACCAGCTGAGTCGATTTAACGATGTCTGTCTGTCCGTCCGTCCGTCTGCTGACCATCTAAGCTTGTTCGCACTCTACAGGTCGCAATTGTTGTCCGCCCCCATACAAATGTCGCTCCCGATTTGACGTTTTCCGCCCTATAAAGCACATATAGTACCCGATTTTCTTAAAATTTGGCTTAACACCTTATAATCAATCTAGAAATACCTGTGGCGAAAGCGGGTTAGATCGGTTCAGATTTAGATATAGTCCCCATACACATGTCGCTCCAGATTTCACTTTTTCCGCTGTAGAAACCGCATATTGTTCCCGACTTCTTTAAAATTGGCACAACATCTTATAATCTAACTAAAAACACCTATGCTGAACGTGATCGGTTAAGATTTAGATATAGCCCCCATACAAATGTCGCTCCGATTTGACTTTTTCCGCTCAGAAACCACATATTGTACCCGATTTTCTTTAAAATTGGCACAACATCTTATAATCTAACTAAAAACACCAATGCTGAAAGTGGGTAAGATCGGTTCAGATTTAGAAATAGCCACCATACAAATGTCGCTCCCTTTACATATTATATTTCACCAATAAACAGACATGGAGAAATTGTAGTGAGATAGAAAGTGGGGTGTATCATATAGTCGGCTCCGTCCGTCTTTAGCCTTTCCATACTTGTTTGGAAGATGCCCATATGTCCATACTTTCGTATAACCCAAATGGGCCCCAGTCTTCTCTATTACAGCTCTAGAAACCACATCTGACATCGGGTCTTCATCAAATTTTGCAGATCATTATATATTTCAAGTAGGAATACCTACCGTGGATGAGAAATATGTATGCGCATGTTTTTGCACAGGCCTCAATTGTTGTTATAGTCCCCCTTCAAATTTCCGTCCGATTCATCCTATTACCGCTGTATAATCTATATTTATCATTGGATCTAGATCAATTTTTCCATATCATGTTCTATTTACTTTACTCGGAATATCTGCTGGATCAATTACTTTATTATTTACCATACTCATTAACTTTGACTAAAGATGAATTTATAGTAACTGTATAATTTATGTAAACTACTTAAAATTGCTTCAATAATCAAAGCGAGGTTCATACGCAGGGCGTGCTGTAGGGTATTATATAGTCGAAACCACCCCCCACCCCCCACTCTGTATCCTTTCCTTACTTGTTATACCCTACACCAGTTCGTGTACTAGGGTATTATAAGTTAGTTTCGCGCCAAATGTTTGTAACACCAATAAATAATCGAGCTAGACCCGCCTTTAAGTATACCAATCGACTTAGAATCACCAGCTGAGTTGATTTAACGATGTCTGTCTGTCCGTCCGTCTGCTGTCCATCTAAGCTTGTTCGCACTCTACAGGTCGTAATTGACTTTTTCCGCTCTAAAATCCAGATATTGTACCCGTTTTTCTTTAAAATTGGCACAACAACTTATAATCCAACTAAAAACCTATGGTGTAAGTGGGTAAGATCGGTTCAGATTTATATATAGCCATCATACAAATGTTGCTCCCGAATGTTCAACCGATTTTGTTCAAACTTTACATATTATATTTCACCAATAAACATACATGGTGAAAGCGGGCCACATCGTTCCAGGTTTCAATATACCCCATACAAATGTAATTTCCGATTTAACATTTTTTGTCAAACACATACAAACACATTCAAAAATCCTTCCCGATTTCACTTTTTTACAGAATTGAATTGTAGTCCGTCCGTCTTTAGCCTTTCCTTACTTATTTGGGAGATGCCCATTATTACATCGGATCTTCATCAAATTTTGCAGATCATGATATTTTTCAACTAGGAATACTTACCGTAAATGAGAAATATATAGGCCCATGTTTTGGACCAGGCCCAAAATGTTGTTACAGGCCCCCTTTTGAAATGTCGGTCCGATTCATCTTGTTACTAATGTATAATTTGTATTTGTCTGTCGAATAATTGGATCAATTACCATATTATTAACCGTATTCGTTAAATATGACTAAATGTGAATTTATAGTAACTGTATAATTTATATGAACTACATAAAATTGCTCCCATGAAATAATTGGGTTTAGTAATCAAAGGTACATGCGCAGGGAGTGGTGAAGGGTATTATATAGTTGGCCCGTCCGACTTTAGCCTTTCCCTACTTGTTTTTATTATGATAATATGGTTCAATTATGTATGGAACCAAACATCGGCCAAATTGCAGCCGCGACTTCGGCGGCACACCTCCATCCGATGGTCCAAATTTTCGATGACGCTCTTGAATTGTTGCTGGCTTATCGACGTACACCTTTACTTTTAAATAACTCCAAAGAAAGAACTCCAATGGTGTCAAATCACATGATCTTTGCGACCAATTCACATTGCCACCACGTGAGTTAACACGGCCATTGTTTCGTTAGCTGTGTGGCAAGTGGCACCGTCCTGTTGAAATCGCAAATCGTTCACATCCATATCTTCCAATTCGGGCCATAAAAAGTTCTTATTATCTCACGTTAGCGAAGACCATTCACAGTAACTGCTTGACCGGTCTCATTTTGGAAAAAAATACGGCCCGATGATGCCGCTAGAACATAAACCGCACCAAACAATCACTCTTTGTGGGTGCATTGGTTTTTCGACAATCACTCATGTGTCTCATCAAATTGACCGAAAAAATCACGAAGTGCACGATATGCATTTTGATTTGAACACCCATTTTCATAATAAGCCTGAATAACTTTAACGCGTTGCTCGATTGTGTATCTTTCCATGGTTCAAATTGAGTTAGTCGGAAATTGAGAAATGTCAAAGGAAATGCAGAAAAAAACTTGACATTTAGGTGTGGTTCACATTCAATATCGGCCCATAGAATTTAACCACCCTTTATATAGTATGAACATATTGGTAGCCTTGCCTGATTTATTTAAATACTTAAAATGGTATATTTATTTATAAAATTATGTTCTCAATATTTTAATTTCTTTTGGTTTGCCTATATAAAATATAAATTTTCCCGCAGAAGCGCAGTAAATGTTATGACAGCCTCTGTGGAATGAAATCTATGGTAAGAAAATAAAGTTCGGCCCGGCCACCAATTTTACTTGTTTTTTCTATTCTTTACTTTATCAAGTATAAATATTCAACGAAATTTGAAATTCTAACGCAATTATTCATTAAATTTCATTCATCAATGCACAACTTACATACATATATGTCTATAACTCGCCCATAGAGCCAAAATTCGGTTATAGACTTTAATTTTACTTAGGGCCAGTGGGAGGTCATAGAAGGTTCGTGACACTGGGCCCAGCTTATTGAGTTACTAGTAGGGATGTGTCAAAATCAGTAAGTTTAATTATAAAAATTTAAAATACCATATTGCAACTGATTTTGACATATCGTATGAAAGTTATATTTTAGAAAGTTATAATTTTATTTAAACTAATGCATATGCAAATTGGCATATGTATATACCATAAGTGGTGTGTCCAAATACCAAATACAATAGAAACATTGTCAAATATAAAATCTAATCTCAGAGTATACCGTGCATCCGTATAGAAGTTACAAACGCTTCCATTATAGGTAGTTTAGTGAGATATGTGTGAGAGGTACTAGAAGAGGCGTGAAAAAATATTATTCATAATTATTCATTATCGAATTTCAAAACACAAGGTGTGCCAATTTTGACCATCTCTGAACTTAAAATAAGTTTGGTGAAAATGTGTCAATAAAAGTACAACGTTTAAATAAATTCCTTAACATCTTTCGAAAGTTATGGTGCATACGAGCCAGGCCAACAGATTTGGTCCAAGGATGTGAAACGGATTTGGGCCAAGAAAACTTAGAGTTTCAAGTAACTCCTTCAATACGTTATACTCTGTTGAGTGAGGTTATAATAATACATTTTTAGATCCCAGACACATTTGTTCTTGCATATTGCTATAAATGTTTAGGAAATCACATTGTGCGATACTCTGTCTTCCACGAGCACAATCTACCCTCACTGATGCACACACAAATATCGAATGCATAATTTTCAATAGTACCATATTTGGAATTGCTTACCAACAATACAGCATAAGTATTACCATACTTAAATACGACCATTTGTCCATTGCGATTCAACACAAGCAGCAATAATTATTATCCCTTTTAAATTATGATTACCTTGAGCATACTTATAAAACCATTACACTAAATGGAACACAACCCTCTGTTCTAACTTTTTTCTGTCTCTCTCTTGTAAAGCAACCTAGTCTCTCGGTCGACGCAAGAATATATCCTGCTGCAAAAAAAATAATAATTGAAGTATAAACACATGCTTAGATTGCAAAATATTGTCGGTATGTGTATATGTTTGCCAGCACAAGTGTGTGTTAGGTGGACGAGAACTTGTATTCGAATACAAATCAATTAATTTTACTTGTTTGGAAATATCCTCAGTTTCGTTCTCCGCTTCGTTCTTCCTTCCATCGTTTCCTTGACTTTTTGTTCATTTTGCTGCAGCTTTTTGTATCTCTTTTTTTTCATTGGAATATAATAAGCCAATTTAAATTCAGAACATATGTGATAGGTATGTATGTACTGGTACTAGGGTGGGTCGAGAATCTAGATGCCCAGTAAGAAATTTGTCAGTACTACATAAAAACTAGTACTGACGCGTCACTGGTTTTTCATAAAATCAGTACACTGAAAGAATTTTCCTTCATAATATTTATGGAGCAATTTCATAAATAAGATGAAATGTTTCATACAAAATTTTTGATAAACATTTTTATACTTCATAAAATAAAGTTGTAAAATTATTGAAACTTAGTTTCGTAAGATCAAAGAAAAAAATCATTGTATTAAATAAAAAATTCTTAAAAATCATGAAATATGTCATAACCAAGAAAATATTTGTGTGAAATATTTTCATAAATATATTGATGGATTTTGTTGTTTTTATGAAACGGTTCATAACAAATAGGTTTTTAGTGTATCGGTCAAAAACTACACCACTAGCAATTCTCATTTCTCCTTTGTTAACTGTGACATAAGTATGTATGTACCCTAATTTAGATCAAAGACATATACATTTCGAAAGTTCACAATGATGAGAGGTATCGACTGGTCAGTCGACCAATTTCCTGGAACTAAAACTAGTCAGACGTTTTTCGCCTTTTTGGTTTATACATTTCAGCTGAATATTAATATTTATGAAACTTTTTCATAAAAATAATGAAGTTTCATTTATAAACATTTTATGAATAAAAATGTATATGAATAAATTTGTATAAAAAAGTTCATTGAAATGCATTTCTATATTTCACAGTTTCTATGAAATTTTACAAAATACATTTCGTAGATTTGTTCTTTATGAAACATGGGCGATTTTTTGATGAAAATGTTCACTGAGGTTACGACAAAATCATAAATATTATGAACATAATTCTTCATGTGCTGGCCTTACAACTTTGGCGACAGTAAATTTTACGATGGAACTAATGTTAAAAAAATAATAATTTGACTTGAACTGGGATATTGTCCTGGCTCAAAACCATTTTGCATCTATATTTAATATAATGCAAATTCATTTACAAATGGCATAGTGACATTTATTACTTAGCTGCAGACTACCACGACCATGTCAAAAGTCTTTTCAAGTGGCTTCGCAACGACTTTTCAACATCAAACCCGGCATCTATGAGGAGATGATTCTCACAAACGAACGAGAAGCACAACTCACTCCCTACAAATAAGAATCACTTTATGGTGCAGTTTATAGCTATAAGAGGAATACGCATACCAAATATGAAGCAAATATAAACAGACATATTCAAAAAACATGCTTAAATACGCTAAAATAATAGGGATTATTATGGGTATTTTTAGTCCTTGTGAGGGAAAATTTTTTCCCTTTGGCCCGATTTCGCCCCATTTCAATCCCAACCGATCTACGACTATAAGACGCATTTATGGAAAATTTGGACGTCCTAGCTCCTTTCGTTTAGATGCTAGCATGCTTTCAACAGAAGGACAGACGGACGGACATGGCTAGATCGTCTTAGAATTTTATGACGATCAAGAATATATATACTTTATTGGGTCTCAGGTCGATACTTTCACTCATGGAGAGTATTTTTCAGTACCGATCGACTTAGAATCACTTTTTGAATCGATTTAGCAATGTCCGTCCGTCTGTCTGTCCATCTATTCTTGTAATCACGATACAGGTCGCAATTGTAGCCAGAACCAAATGAAACTTTGCACAACGAAGTTTTTCGCGACAATGACGAACGCTGTTTAATTTGAAGAAAATCGGTTCAGATTTAGATATAGCCCCCATACGAATTTCACTCCCGATTTGACTTTTTCCGCTCTAGAAACCAAATATTAAATCAGATTGTCTTCAGATTTGGCAAAACATCTTATATTTAAACTAGGAACACCTACGGTGAAAATAGGTCAGACCGGTTAAGATTTATATATAGCTCCCATTCAAATTTCGCTCCCAATTTGACTTATTTCGCTCTAGAAACCACATTTTTTTCACAAAATTTCTTCAAATTGAGCATATACTTGAATGGAAGCTTCTATTGTGAATGTCGGTCACTTCATTCCATGTTTGGATATATCCCCGGTACAAATATTCTTCTCGATTTAACAAATTGGGTCAGGTCATATTAGCCTATTATTAATAAACATACAAAAATCCTTCCCGTTTTCACTTTCTTACCACATTGAATTGTATTCGGATAGAAAGTGGATTGTATCATATAGTCGGCCCCGCCCTACTTTGGCCTTTTATTATTTTATTTTTATAGATAATTATATTTATAAGATAATTTATTTAATGATAGATAATGTACTAGTTGTTCTTCTTTGCTCTTTGAGTAATGCGACTGAGTTCAAACTCAAGAACAGAAATTTAGTTTGTCAAAAGAAGGAGAAATTTGGAATTGTCTCTCTTCTCTCTCTCTAGTCTCTTTCTTGGCACAATAGTCACAAAAAAGAAATGTTCACTTGTGATCTATTATATTATATTATTATATTATTATTATATTAATTATTATATTCTACTATGTTATTATATTCTACTAACCATTTTCAGTTGAAATTGAGAAATGAAATTTGAAATAGTAAATTATTTTAAAATTGATAATAATTTAATTGATATTCAGAAATTTCAATTGAAATTAATTTGTATTTTCTCATTTCCAATTGTTCATTTCTAAATATCAAGTTATATTTTGTCAATTTCAATTTAAATTTCTGAATTACAATTTTTATTTTCTAAATTTCAATTTATATTTCTGATTTTCAATTTGGATATTCTCAAGTTCAATTCACATTTCCGATTTTCAATTAGGATTTTCTCAAGTTCAATTTACATTTCTGAATTTCAATTAGGATTAACTCAATTTCAATCTACATTTCTGAATTTAATTTTTTTCTCACTTTCAATTTGTATTTTCTCAATATGATGTTGTATTTTCTCAATTTCAATTGAAAATTGTGTAGTATATAAGCATCTCCCAGCCAGACAGATCGTCAAAGTATTTAGTTATAGTTATTATAGTTCAACTTTAGAAATTAACAGGTTTATAAGACGAATTTTCAATGAAAAAGTATACTTTAAACATTTAACTTTTTTTGGATATGGCAGTAGGTCTTTATTTTGGCATGGACAAAAACCAATCGATCATCGTAGAATCGCGTTCTAGTCGATTTGGCTATGTTCGGCTATTCTGTACAGATCGCAATATTTTCCGGTCCAATGACTGAATATGAGCACACTCTAGAAGAAAATGTGTCGCGTTTAAATCAAGATTGATCAACTAACATTACCTGCGATATGAGATACATGATTTGTCTTCAATACTATGAAATTTAAGTTGCCATACATTTATTTCAGCTTTTCACCGACCTGAATGTTGCCTTTCATATTATATATTTTTCAGCATTTAGCGATTTTTTCAATAAAATCAAATTTATCAGGATGTAACATTATATATTCACTGTCATTTTTAAACACCATGGTTTGGTAGTAAAGGACAGTGGAGGGAATCAATTGGTAGAGAAATTCTATATATAGACAAATTTTATTATCTTTAGGATCGAAAAAGAAAACTGCCTCGTGCCCCAACCCTCAGCTGGAAAATATAAAAACCTTCTTCGTTACGATTAGCACCATCATCAGTATATCAGGACAAAAGGCGGAAAAATAGTGGAAAGATAATAAAATATGTATTTAACGAAAATTAAACAGACTCTTGCCATTTGTAGTTACTATATGCATTTATTATACCCTCCACCTCCAGGATGGGGGTATACTAACTTTGTCATTCCGTTTGTAACACCTTTAAATATCGATATGAGACCCTATAAAGTATATATATGCTTGATCGTCATAAAATCCATGACGATATAGGGGGAAGGGGAGTGAAATGGGGCAAAAAAGGGATAAAAATGGTACATATTAAACGACAACAGCTACAAACACGAAATTCGGTGTGTACATTCCTCTAATTGAGTAGATACATAATATAAAATTATTTTTCCCAAATTCTTACTTTTAAGGGGTAAAATGGGTATAGAGGGATAAAAATGGTTCAAACCAAACGGCTGTACCTAGAATAATGAAATTCGGTGTATACATTCATCTGATTGCATAGACAAGTAAAATACACGGATTTTTCAAAATTCGTACTTTTTGGGGTTAAAATGGAAAAAGGGATAAAAATAGTATCAACCAAATGACCACAGCTAGCGTCATGAAATTCGGAGTATACATTCCTCTGACAGCATATACAAGCAAAATAAAAAGTTTTTTTCAAATTCGTAATTTTTCTTTTACGGCAAAAAATGATTGAATCATGAAGTTAGGTTATTTTGCACTATGTACGTCTGATAATGGATTTTCGAAATTTTTACTTTTGGAACTAAAATAAAATGGAAATACAACTAACTGTAGCACCCACTATCTACCAATATTTACGGTATTTAAGCTTTTTGAAAATATAAATATAAGAATATTTATTTTTTGATTTGAAATAAATAATGGTTTGAAATAATTAAAGTATTATATTTATTTATAAAATTATTTTTTCAATATTTGTATTTGTTTTGGTTTGGTTATATTAAAAAATTTATATTTTCCTGTAATATTACTGCACTTCTACGAAAACAGAAAACCGACAACCTCTGTGGAATGCAATCGATGGTGGAGGGTATATAAAGTTCGGCCCGGCCGAACTTAACCCCAATTTTTCTTTACTTCCCCTAATCGCCTTAAACTAAAGTTCTGTTCATCAATAATCGCCATAACACATCGTCTCGTCTTTAGTGTTTTTGAGTTGAACTGTGCACATTTTGGATCTGATCGAAATTATAATTTTCAGTCCACCCTTATGTACACCCAGAAAATGCATAGTAATTTTACAACAACAACGACATCAGTACAAGCAGCTATAACAACCCTGGTAATAATCGAGCACGATAGAAAAACGTTTCAATTCTAATTTTAGTTTAAAAATTTTTTAATTGGTATTCGATTTTGTTCTTATACAATTTTGTCTATTTATGTAGGTATGTACAGTGTCTGTGCATTTCAGCACATTCATATAATTACATTAATGTCAGGTATGTGATGATACTGAAAGGCAATGTAACGAGAAGTTAACACCGATACTTGGGGTAGAGCAATGTAAAGTATCAATAAATGATATAAAGTCTTGTTAAAAATATGATAAAATGTGATCCTAGTAGATACCTAAAAGTTGAGACTTAAACTAAATTTTATTTAAATATTTATATATGGCGTGGTGCTACTACTACTACTAGTACTTTAACAAAATAAGAAAACTTTACACATACAAAGGATGGGCCAAATCCGTGCTTGTTTTTAAAATTCGACATATTATTATTGGGTTCTTTCCATTATTTATGGGACACAGCTATCTCATCCGATTTCGCAGTAATGCATCCTGTCAATCCTGGGACAAATCAAAGTTTCTTATGAAAAATCATTTTCAGGCGTATTATTGGTTTATTCTAAAGAGCGAACTAATATTCCCTTTATTTATTTAAATTCCCAGATAATAGACGACCACATTGACAAAGCTGACCTGAACAGGAGAGACAAACTAATACCCAACACAGTGGGACAGACAAGAAAGTTTTTGGATGAAAATGAAGACATACTTATACTAAATGCTGATAAAGGCGGAAAAACAGTGGCAATGTTCGCGAACGAATACCAATCAAAAATGAGAAGAATTGTAGGGGACATATGCTCATACCGACGACTAAAGAGAGATCCGACATCTAGTTTGCAAAATAAAAACAACAGATTAGTAGACAAACTATTCAACCTAAATCTAATAAGTCAGACGGAAAAGGAATAAATTGACAAATCGTACAGACACTGCTCTTAGAATATACGGTCTTCCGAAAATCCATAAGGAAGACAACCCCTTACGACACATATGTTCTTCAATTAATACACCTTCATACGGACTTTGCAAATACATAGTAAACGTGCTCAAGAATACAATCATCGGGGATAACGAAATATTAATATATTTTGACGTGGTATCACTATTCCCAAGCATACCAGTGAATCTAGCAATACAGACGATTGGAAGAAAATGGACTTTAATAGAAAAATTCACACGGATACCAAAAGACATATTTATAGAGATTTTGACGTTTTGTATTAAGGAAACCAGATACTTCAAGTGCGAAGACAACATGTATGAGCAACGAAAAGGAATGCCAATGGGGACTCTCCAATATTATAATGGAAGACCTACTTGACACTACAATTCAACAAATGACATCGAAACCTAAAATTTTGACTAAGTATGCACGTTGATGATATATTCGCAATTATAAATAAAACAGAAGTAAAGAACACCATCAACGTATTTAATGGATATAATAGATAAATTTAAATAAAAAGGCAAGTAAGGAAAGGCTAAAGTCGGGCGGGGCCGACTATATAATACCCTACACCACTCCCTGCGTATATACCACGCTTTGATTACTAAACCCAGGTATTTCATGGGAGCAATTTAAATTTACTTTAAATTCGTTTTTAGTCATATTTAACGAATTCGGTAAATAATAAAGTAATTGATCCAATTTTCCGGAAGATATTCCGAATAAGTAAATATAACATGATCTAGAATAATTGATCAACATCGAATGATAAATACAGATTATACAGCGGCAATAGGATGAATCGGACGGACATTTGAAGGGGGCCTATAACAACACTTGAGGCCTGTGCCAAAACATGCGCCAATATATTTCTCATCCACGATAGGTATTCCTAGTTGAAAAATATAATGATCTGCAAAATTTGATGAAGATCCGATAAAATATGTAGTTTCTAGAGCTGTAATAGAGCAGAATGGGGCCCAATTTGGTTTATACCAAAGTATGGACATATGGAAAAGGCTAAAGAGGACGGAACCACTATATGATACACCACACTTTCTATCTCATTACAATTCAATTCGGTAAAAAAAGTGAAATTGGGAAGGATTTTTGAATCATGTAAATGTATGTGTTTGGCAAAAAAGTTAAATCGGAAATTACATTTGTATGGGGGTATATTGATACCTGGAATGATGTGACCCGCTTTCACCATGTCTGTTTATTGGTGAAATATAATATGTAAAGTTTGGCCAAAATCGGTTAAACATTCGGGAGAGACATTTGTATTGTGGCTATATCTAAATCTGAACCTAGTTCGATTATAAAATGTTGTGCCAATTTTAAAGAAAATAGGGTACAATATGTTGATTTTAGAGCGGAAAAAGACAAATCGGGAGCGGAATTTGTATGGGGGCAATATCTAAATCTGAACCGATCTGACCCACTTTCAGCATAGGTGTTTCTAGTTCGATTATAAAATGTTGTGCCAATTTTGAAGAAAATAGGGTACAATATGTGGATTTTAGAGCAGAAAAAGACAAATTGGGAGCGACATTTCTATGGGGGCTATATCTAAATCTGAAACGATCTTACCTACTTTCAGCATATGTGTTTCTAGTTCGATTACAAAATGTTGTGCCAATTTTAAAGAAAATCAGGTACAATGTGTGATTTGTAGAGCTAAAACAGTCAAATCGGGAGCGACATTTTTATCGAGGCTATATCTAAATCTGAACCGATTTCCCCAAATTCAATACCGATCGTCCTTGGCCAAAAAAATTAACTTCTGCCAAATTTCATGATAATCGGAACACAATTGCGACTTGTAGAGTGCGAACAAGCTTAGATGGACAGCAGACGGACGGACAGACAGACATCGTTAAATCAACTCAGCTGGTGATTCTAAGTCGATTGGTATACTTAAAGGTGGGTCTAGCTCGATTATTTATTGGTGTTACAAACATTTGGCGGAGAACTAACTTATAATACCCTAGTCCTCGAAGTGGTGTAGGGTATAATAACAACAAATCCAGGTTTTATCATTTTATGGCCTCAAGCTGGACAATATCAAAAACATTCCCAGACAATATTTTTTGGAAACTAAGTTAGTAGTAAATAGTAGTGGAAACTAAATTAGTTATAACTTGAAATTGCGCATGCAAAGGAAAAATATACTAAAATTATCATTTTTAACTTACGCCGAAAATATATCACAGTGTGCAGATTCCGTATTGTATGGCAGTAACAATTAAAACGATTGATTTTAATATTATTTTTTATGAAATCGCTTTAGCAATGGAGTTTTTTTGAAGACTGCTTTGTAGCAATCTATATGTAAATTAGTATTAAAATCAATAAAACATATTTAAAGCAAATACCTCTATGAAATCGGAATACGCAAACATTGTTTCCCCCTCCATCCATTTCAAAGCGGCAATGCATCTATGTATGTATGTATGAGGGGATATGCCACAATTTTATTACAATAAAGAAATTTACGACTTTTTTATGTTTTGAAATAAAATGCGAGATAATCCACCAATTAAACTCTTATCAAATTCATGATTTTTTCCTATAAAAAAAAATATTTTATTATCGCGTGCACACTGCCACCACCACCGCCAAACAACAGCAGCATCACATCACACACACTTACATACATTCGAAACATGCATACATTTGCAGACCAGCGCTTCTGCTCCAACTTCCGGCAAAATGATGCAAAATGTCATCATTGTTTTAGTGTTTAACTTAAATATGACACTTTATGTTTAATGTCATCTCTACTGGCAGCGTCACGACATACATGCGGACATGAAGGGGACGACATACGACTATCGTATTTGCAACAGTAACGCGAGCGCCAGTATTTTGAAACGAAAACGAGTCAACGTTCACAAACTAGTGATATCAAAACCGATAATTCTGCGTCTTTTTTTTTCAATATTGTAAATGTCGAATATCCGAATTCAGCTAATACATGTACAGTGCTTAAAAGACGGATCTTTCGGATCTTTCCACAGCTACAAATATAATAGCAATCCGAAAGATAAATTAATCACTACATAACAACTCCAGGTCTAAAACAGAATCGTTCAGTAAACGCGAGAGCCGGGTCAAAATCAAGCCCCTCACATTTCGATACCTAATACCGAATGAATTACTCAGTTTTTGGAATAGAAACTGATTCAGCATGGTCCACTGTGCGATGTGGGCGACCACCACTGACGACACCCACCGGTTCTGGCAGATCAGACAGAAAAGCCTGTGACAACTGGCGGCCAGAAATGGAGGCATTTGTCGGGTTATCACCGTCCACAGCGACCGATCCACAGTCTGAAATAGCCGTAGCCACCGAATCGAAATTATTCTATCTAATGGCGCCAGAATTTTACATTTTTACAAAAAGGGATAACACGCGAACCTTCTTTGTCTTGGCTAAGCGGCAGTAGCTAGAAACATGAACTTCGGTGTGTGCACTTGCCATGCAGACGATCTACAAAAAGCGATTTTGCAAAATTTTTATTTTTAAGGGAGAAAAATCGATATTTCTCTGACAACGTAGACTTGCAACATAAATGGATTTTTCGAAATTTTTACTTTTAAGGGACGAGCGGGACAAAAAGGGATAAAAATGGTACCAACTAAATTATTGCAGCTAGAATCGTGAAATTTGATATTTTTTGGAATCTATACTTTTAAGGAGTGAGCGGGACAAAAAGGGATAAAAATGGCACCATCTAAAGTACTACGTAGAAGCGCAATATAAATGGATTTTTTGGCGTGTACATTCCTCCGACAAAATTACATGAATTTTTTTTGGAATTTTAGATGGTACCAACTAAAGTATTCCAGCTATAATCATGAAATTTGAGAAGTAAATACCTCTGATTATGTAGAATCGCAGTAAAATTGGATTTTGCGAAATTTATACTTTGAAGGAGTGCGCGGGACAAAAAGGGATAAAAATTGTACCTATTTAAATATTGCAGCTATAGCTGTGAAATGGGATGCATAAATTCCTCTGGCGACGTAGAGTTACAATCTAAATTGATTTTTCGAAATTTGTACTTATAAGGGGTGAGAGAGACAAAAAGGGATCAAAATGGTACCAACTAAAGTATTGTAGCTAGAATGAAATTCGACGTGTACATTCTTCGACTACGTAGACGGGCAACATAAATTGAATTTTTGAAATTCGTACTTTTAATGAGGAGTGTACAGCCCTTTAATTACGTAACGCGGAACATAAATGGATATTTCAAAATGTGTACTTATAAGGAAGATACGGGATGAAAAGTGATAAACGTTGTATCAAATAAAACACATGCTTTTAGGGGAGAAGCGAGATCACATGTCGCCTATCGCAATTTTTCAAAATGTGTACTTTTTGGGAAAGAGGTCAAGAAGTTATAAAATGTCGGCTGTGTCTAGAAAGATGATATCGAGGATATGCTTTTTATATCCTCGATATCTGTGGTTGCAATTTTTTGTTCGAGACCGGATGGAAAATGATAAAAATTATACATACGAAGGGAGTTCAGCTAAAACAGTGCAAATCAGCAAGCACATTCCTTTGACTGTGTATGATAGCTATCTAATAGGAGATTTCGAAACTACTATTTTAGATTTATCTAATTTTCAACGGTAATTTCAACGAAAAAAGTTGTCACGATAAAACAAAAATATTCGAACAAACATTTATTTGAATTGTTTAAAAGATTAGTCAAAATTAGAAGCTCCGAAAATAACACTCAATTAAAATATTTTACTAAAACTTTTGTCAAAAAAACAACACCTTCTAATTACACATGTTATTGGAAATTATTTTCTGACACTTCATGGAATTGACAAAATCGCAAAGAAATGTGCATCATCGCCTAATATTCAATATTATTATATTGAATTTCTTTATTGACTGAATATGCATATATTTTCAATTAACGACTTACAACTTTTTTAGTCAATATGTGAATTTCTTTGAAAATATGAAAAATGAATATGAAAAATATTTTTAATAAACGGCTTACAAATGTCTTCATTGATTCTTTGAATTTCTTTATCACACCATTTGTGACATTCTGTGTATCCACGAAAAGAAAATTCGATAAAACTGGTAACAAATAACTGGGTTATTCGCGTGCGAAGCAGCGGGCACTACTAGTTTAAAATATATTTACAAATACAACACATTCGAAATTCTTCCGTTATGATCATTTCAAAATCGATATCATCCTATTAACCGCACAGATTTTTTAAGACATTGTACAGACCACAGAATTAGAGCTACGAAGTTATATGATATGATGATATGGTCAAATTGACTTAAGTATCCTTAAAGCATCTGTTCGGAGACTTTTAAATTGACAACATTTTCCTCTTTGAAACGAGTTTTCCTTTTGCAAAATACAATTCTTTTACAACCCGGAAACCGGTTCCCTGAAAGAAGTTATCTTTCAACAACCCTAGTAAATACGTATGCGAGTGTGTTGTATACTTCGCAAACTCTCTTACGTGTGTTAAAGTGTGCCGGCGCGAGCGTGTGTGTGTGTGCATGGCAGGGCATATGAGTGCTTGCGTGACAACGTTTTGTTTTATAACATAAATACGTGTTTGGAAAATTAACAACAGCAGCAACGGCAACAACAATTCGAAATATACTCTCTACGAATAAAAAATAATAACATTTTTTATACTCACATCCACATCAAGCAGAAATATGTATCAGTTTTTTTCTTCTTAACTATAAATAGCTGCTCATTTGCTTTTTTGTGCTGTCAAAGGGAGGACTTTTAAAGGTGACAGATTTAAAACGACACGAAACTCGAAATCTTATCGGAGTTTAGATTGAAATGTCCCACGTTGACATTGACATTTGTCAAAATGAGTGTATGAATTATATTTAAGTTAAGTGCCATGATTCATTTGTGAAAGCAATAGAAATACATACGTGTCTAAGCGGTTGTATAGTATAACAGAGTGTATAGTATACACTCAAAAGAAGTTTACAAAAATTAAAGCAATTGTCTTAATTTAAAAGAAAATGTTAATACAAAGTTTTGTAATTGATTGCAAGCACACCATAGGTCGCCTCGAGTCTGCCAAGTGGTTTTACAATGTCTAGAGTTACAGTTAGAACTTACGGGGTAAATGGGATGAAACGGGATAAAAATGATACAAATCAAATGGCTGATGTAGGAATCATGAAATTCGGTGTGTACAAATCTACAAATTCGTGTCTCCATATATAGTCCGATCCCTTCGTGTTACACATCATTGTTCTTAGAATGACAAAAGCTACATTTTCTTCTTTGATCACTTTTGACTCCGAGCTCTAGTTTTAGAAGTGACTTGTAGAATCGCGGTTTTTATACCCCTAATTCGCAATGTTTTCTAAACGAAAAACATATTCTTAAATTTCATGAAATTTTGTCTTTTACAGTATAAATTTTTATTCATAGACAAAAAAGAGGTTGGAAAAAATCAATTTGGCACACAAGTGTCACTAAAAGCCAAAACTTATTGTTAACGAATGTTGGCATAAATGGTCATAGTGATTTTTTGATAATGTAGCTGTTATCATTCTAAGACAACAAACAAAATGCGTGGCAAAAAAATAATTTCTTTTTGAAATCGTCTTCAAATGATCTTCAACAACAATCCAAAGTTATGGCTATTGTAAAAATGGTGGAGTGGTTGCATCGTAATCTTGAGCCCAACACTGGCGTCAAAATTTACTCAGATCCTTGGACTTGGTGACTCTAAATTCGAGAACAGCCCAAGACTGCTGCTCATCTCTTCAGGAGATGGATGTGCAGTTCGAAATTCACCTTATTTGGGTACAAGAGCATAGGGACATCCCAGAGACATGTGAGGCTGATGAGCTTGCTAGTTTAGAAACGATCTTTCAAGTTCCACCGGAACTTACTTCTACAGGTACATCCCTGTCGTCATGCAATCTTCAGCTCAGGCAGAAGGTACTAGTGCTAGCGAACAGCAGGTGGGCAGGCCTAAACACTTGCAATATCATGTTCGTGATATATAAAGGGTGATTTTTTAAAAGCTATAGGAAAGTTAAAAAAACACACACAAAATTCAGAAAAATGCATGAAATCTTTATTTGAATCGATAGTACGGTCCATATAATTTAATGTTTGAAGATTATTTCATGCAAATGTTGACCTTGACTGCTCCTCAAATGGTCCATCCGCTTAGCCCAATTTTGGCATTTCCACGTTTTTGAGTAACAGAGGCCCAATTGCTGCGAACGGCGGCGAATCGATAATTGATGGTCATCAGTAACACTGGACGACACAGCTGCGATATTTTCTTCAGTTCGCACTCTACGTAAGCGTGTTGGTGGTTTAATGTCCAACAATGTAAATTTGGTGCGAAATTTAGTCACAATAGCCCGAATAGCCACTTCAGTGGTTCGATTAAACTGACCATAAAATGGAAGCGCGCGATGAACTTTCTTAACAGACCACGCATTTTGATAATAAAATTAAATAATTTGCTAGCGTTGTTCGTTTGTAAGACGATTCATGGTTAAATTATAGACCAAACTGAAGATGTTTGACAGTGAAACAAAACACGAAACGTTTTGAGTAAATATTTACTTGGTTTGAGGAAAATTGAACTAGAATCTAGTTCAAAGCATGTACTAATTTCAAGGAAAAGTTTGAACTTGATTTGAGGAAATTTTGCTTTAGCGCTATACGAAGTTCAATTTAACTCATTATAGGGTTCACTTTTTTATGAGTGTAGATGAAAACACCTCCAGGGGAAAATCCTGCGCACGGCCCTGATTAGTGAAACTGTTTCCGTGTTGTCATTTATTTTGGTTTAAGACCAAAGGTTGTGCTGAAGTCTTCAGCATAACCCAAAATTGTTTTCCTCAAAAATTTAAAAGAAATAATTTTAAATAGTCTAAATATTAGGTGGTATTTTTAGTCCTTATTAAGGAGAATCTTATTCCTCTGGGCTGATTTCGCCTACTTTTAATCACAACCGACCTGCAACAATAAGACACATTAAGGGAAAATTTTAACTTCCTAGCTCGTTTCGTTCGTAAGATAGCGTTCTTTCAACAGACGGCCAGGACATATCTAGAAAATCATTGAATTTTACCACGACCCAGAATATATATACTTTATGTAGTTTCCGATGAATATTTTAAGGTGTCACAAACGGAATTACAGCTAGTCTATGTATCCCTCAAATTACGTAGACACGTAAAATTAAAGATTTTCGATAGTCGTACTTTTAAGGAGCTAAAAGGGGATAAATATGGTGCAAAAAAATTGCCAAAGCTAGAATCATTGAATTCGGTGTAGATTTTTCCAAATTCGTAGTTAATATTTTTATACACTCCACGAAAGTATTATGTCTTTCTACATTTGTTTGTAACACCCAAAAGGAAGCGAGATAGACGCATTGTTAATTATACCGATCGACTTAGAATCACTTTCTGAGTCGATTTAGCAATGTCCGTCTGTCTGTCTGTCCATCTATTGTTGTAATCAAATTACAGGTAGCAATTTTAGTCCGATCTTAACAAAAATTGGCACAAGTAAGTTCTGTGGATCAAGGGCGAACGCTATTTAATTTGAGGTAAATCGGTTCAGATTTAGATATAGCCCCCATAGAAATGTCGCTCCCGATTTGACATTTTCCGCTATAGAAACCACATATTGAACCCGATTTTCTTTAAATTTGGCACAACATCTTATAATCCAACTTGAAACATCTATGCTGAAAGCGGGTAAGATCGGTTCAGATTTAGATATAGCCTACTTACAAATGTCGCTCCCGATTTGACTTTTTCCGCCTTAGAAACCACATATTATACACGATTTTCTTTAAAATTGGCACAACATTTTATAATCTAACTAAAAACACCAATGCTGAAAGTGGGTAAGATCGGTTCAGATTTAGATATAGCCCCCATACAAATGTCGCTCCCGATTTGACTTTGCCGCTCTATAAATCACATATTGTACCGATTTTCTTTCAATTTGGCACAAAATCTTATAATCCAACGAAAACACCTATGGTGAAAGTAGGTAAGATCGGTTCAGATTGAAATATAACGCCTCAATACAAATGTTGCTCCCAAATGTTTAACCGATTTTGGCGAAACTATATATATTATATTTCACCTATTTCGTTCCAGGTTTCAATATACAATATACAAATGTTCTTTTCCGATTTAACATTTCTTGTCAAAACATATATTTACAGGATACAAAAAACCTTCCTGTTTTCTCTTTTTTACCGAATTGAACTGTATTCGGATAGAAAGTGGAGTGTATCATATAGTCGGCCCCGCCCGACTTTAACCTTTCCTTACTTGTTACTTTCACAGTAAAATGGGAAAATTGATAAAACTAAATCTTGAGCTGTGCACATAAAATATAATGAATTTTCTAAATATGTACTTTTGGAATCAAAATAGGATAGAAATGCAACCAACAAAACTGTAGCTGAAAATACACCCAATATTTAGAGTATTTAAGCTTTTTGAATATTTTTTTACTTATAAAATTATTATACCCTCATTGTACAGAGTATGAGGGTATATATCATTTGGAACAAACAAAAAGGAAACGCATCGAAGGAGTGACTTAAACCCCTATGTATGTTTCATGACTTTTTTAGGCTTTTTAAGCCGGTTCATGACTTTTTAAGCTGTTTGAGCCCTGCCCGTCCGCCTGGCTGGCTAGTGTAGACGACAACTCGCGAAAGGAGTTAAGGAACAAATTCAAACTTTGCACATGGTAATCAAATTACAGGTCGGAATTATAAAAATTGGCACAAGTCACTTTTATGGATCAAGGACGAACGCTACTTAATTTGAGGCAAATCGGTTCAGATTTAGATATAGCTTCCATTCAAATGGTGCTCCCGATTTGACTTTTTTCACTCTAGAAACCACATATTGTAGCCGATTTTCTTTGAATTTTGCACAACATCTTATAATCAAACTAAAAACAAAAATCGATTCAGATTTAGATATAGCCCCCATACAGATGTTGCTCCCAAATGTTTACATATTATATTTCGCCTATAAACATGCATGG
>CANDYM010000144.1:0-38898 GCA_947397865.1 Polietes domitor
CACTTTGAAATATAGACCTGAGACCCTATAAAGTATATATGTTCTTGATCGTCATAAAATTCTAAGACGATCTAGTCATGTCCGTCCGTCTGTTGAAAGCACACTAGCATCTAAACGAAAGGAGCTAGGACGTCAAAATTTTCCATAAATGTGGCTTACAGTCGTAGATCGGTTGGGATTGCAACTTGGCGAAATCGGTTTAAAGGGAAAAATGTTTCCCATACCCATAATAATCCCTTATATTTTACAGTATTTAGACAAGTTTTTTCAATATGGTTGCTTGTACTTACTTGATATTAAGTATGCACATTCCCCCTATAACAAAAAGGCGTACCAAAAAGTGCTTCCTTTAATTGAGTAGATACATAATATAATTTTTCGAAATTCGTACTTTTAAGGGGTAAAATGAGAAAAGAGGAATAAAAATGGTACCAAGCAAAGGGCTGTACCTAAAATAATGAAATTCGGTATATACATTCCTCTAATTGTGTAAACACGTAAAATAAATATATTTTTAAGGGATTAAAATGGAAAAAGGGGATAAAATTGAACCAACCAAATGACCGCAGCTAGAGTCATGAAATTTGGGGTATACGTTCGGGTAAAATGGGAATAGAGGGATAAAAATGGTACCAACCAAACGGCTGCACCTAGAATAATGAAATTCGGTGTATACATTCCTCTGATTGCATAGATAAGTAAAATACACGGATTTTTCAAATTCGTACTTTTTGGGGTTAAAATGAAAAAGTGGATAAAAATAGTACCAATCAAATGACCGCAGCTAGAGTCATGAAATGCGGAGTATACATTCCTCTGACTGCGTAGACACGGAAAATAGACGAATTTTTCGAAATCAGTACTTTCAAGGGATACAATGGTACAGAGGGATAAAAATAGTACCAACTAAACGACTACAGCTAGAATGATGAAATTATAATTGCGTAGAAACGTCAAGGGGGTAAAAATGGTACCAACCAAATGGGCGCAACTGGAATCATTGAATTCGGTGTATACATTCCTCTGCATAGACACGCAAAATAAAAAGTTTTCTTCCAAATTCGTACGTTTTCTTTTTCGGCAAAAATTGGTTGAATCATGAAGTTAGGTTATTTTGCACTATGTACGTCTGATAATGGATTTTCAAAATTTGTACTTTTGGAATTCAAATAGAATGGAAATACAACAAACTGTAGCACCCACTATCTACCAACATTTATGACTTTGAAAATATAAATATAAGAATATTTATTTTTGAATTGACGTATTGGTAGCATTACTTTATAAGCGTGGTTTGAAATAATTAAAATATTATATTTATTTAAAAAATTAATTTTTCAATATTTGTATTTGTTTTGGTTTGGCTTGGCTATATCAAAAAATTATATTTTCTTGTAATATTACTGCACTTATACGAAAATCGAGGCATGCAATCCAAGGTGGAGAGAATATAAAGTTCGGCCTGGCCGAACTTAACGCCGTTTTTACTTGTTTTTTTTTGTTTTGGCTTTGCATTATTAAAAAATTAATATTTTTCTGTAATGTTACCGCACTTCTACACTAATTTTCATTCATTCATCCATTTCCTACAGTTGCATTTCCTTTATCTGTTGGCAACTCTGTCACTACACATTTTGATGATTTCCTATCAGTTTTTGACATGGCACTTCAATTTGCCACTTGGCGAAGTTCGTCGGCATTTGCGCTTAATCGCCAAATATGTTTTCGCTGGCTACATACTAGAGCTTCCTGCAACAAATCGATATCTATATTTGATTGTAGCCCATTCGATGTTGCAGCATAACACTCTGTGTGTGGGTGGGTATGCGGGGGGAACACTTAGATATTATCGCCCAAAATGAGACGAGGGAAAAACTTTCTCTGCCACTCAAACTGTGGCAGAGGGACATGTGAAGTTCGCCGCTGTTTGATGAATGCAACATAAGGCACATTCCATAAATACCTCCCCAGGGTATAGTACCAGTCAGTCGTAAGTGCGTTACCATTCTTTCAATCATCGTTTCGTTTGTATCGCGCTGGCTAAGACACGCTGCTGTTGCTAGCGAGCGAGTACTACCTACCAACGTTAGTTACTTTGGTTAATATTTAACGTTGTGTAATTGCTGAGTGATTTATTTCGATATGAGTTTTTGCCGGCTCGAACTTCCCTCCATCTCCATCTTCATCGTCATCGTTTGCCACATTTATCCTTATATGAAGTGTATTGATTTATGTTAGGACTGAAATGATACATTTGTGGCTGGACGTGGATCTGTATCTGTATCTGACTCTATCTCTGCATCGCAGTGCGTGATTTGTTTTTTCCCTGGGTTACATCATTATTGGCTGGTGCTGGTGTGGGTTACATCATTATCTTTCGAGTTGCAGGTCCATTGAGTTTCGTTGATTAGCCAAGTTTTGTTTTGTATTGTTTGTTTCACATATGCCGCTGCATGATTTTCTTCATCTTTCTCTTCTTTTGGATAAATGTCGTCGTGTTGTGTAGCTGTGAAGTTGATGTTCGGTTATAAGTACAAATGAGACCATCCAAATTGGATTTATGTGTTTCAATTAAGCTGATTTACCTTGAGCTGCAGCAAAACATCTTCTTGATGGCTGATTTCGTGGATAGTTCATGATTAGAAATAATCTTAAGTTTCATTTGTGCCATCAATGGCAGTTCGATGATGAACATCTCACCAATAGGGTTTGGGGCATAGTGGCCAAAGTTGATGAGTACAGGAAAAACTTGTGCTTTGGAAAATCGCAAATGTTTCAACGCTTGTAGACGTCGGTAAATGATATATGTGTGTAGGGAACGTATAAAACTTTGAACACCTTTCTGCATTTCCTTAGATTGTGATATGATTCTGATATCAACTTTCGATAAACTACCTCAAGAACTGGATGTATTCATAAAATCGCTTTAGTTCACAACAAATGTCCAAAGATTCATCAAAAAATTGCTTTTGACACTATAAAGGGTGTTCCAATATTTCCTATCAAACTCATATACAAAATTTCAAACTTCAATACAAAATTTTTGGATGATTCTTCCTGATTCAAAATGGTTAATACTAATAATACTGCGCTCGATTGCGTCGCACTCTTCCGGGGAACCAGCAGACGTTCTTTCAGATTGATGAGGACTATGTATTAACCAGATTGGCAGCAGTAAGTTTTACTCCTTACTCCTTTTATTGTCGACAGTCGGTAAGTTCACACGATTTATATCGGAACTTCCTTAGAGATCAAACTACTCTAATACATTCGATTTGCTCGACTAAAATTAAATTTATGCATACGATCTGCGTTGCACAAGTTGCTCTTTTATACAAAGTTCAGCCAAAAATTAATAAGAGTTATAACGCGGCTCTTAAAATTGTCAAAGTTTATTAAATCGATAAGAGATGAAAAATACTGAATTTTGAAAATCTTTCCAAGAAATCAGATATATATCGAAAGTAAATTTATGTTAAGGAAGGGATTAATGTACGGCTGTGTAAAATATTGTGTTGAAAAAATTAACATTTTTATGGGAATCCTCTTAAGTATTCGGCTACACATATCCTGGATTTTAAAACTCTCAAATATATTGGACATTTGAAGGTAAAAACATATTAATTTTTAAATTATCGATAAAACATAATCACTATTTAGAAGAATGAAAAACCTATGTACGACATTTAAAACAAGTAAGGAAAGGCTAAAGTCGGTCGGGGCCGATTATACAATACCCTACACCACTCCCTGCTTATATACCTCGCTTTTATTACTAAACCCATGTGTTTCAGGGAGCAATTTTATGTAGTTCATATAAATTATACATTTTACCATAAATTCTTCTTTAGTCATATTTAACGTACATGATAAATATTTGATCCAATTTTCCGGCAGACAAATACAAATTATACAGTAGTAATAGAATGAATTGGATCAACATTTGAAAGGGAGCCTATAACAACACTTGGGGCCTAGTCTAAAACATGGAACTACATATTTCTCATTCACGTTAGGCATTCCTAGTTGAAATATATCATGATCCGACATAAGACTTACTTTCTAGAGCAGTATTAGAGTAGAATGGTCCCCCATTTGGGTTATTCCAAAGTATGGACACATATATTGACTTTCATAGTAGGTATTCTTAGTTGAAATAATCGGCAAAATTTGAAAAACTTCCTATGTAAAATGTAGGTCCTAGAGAGGTAATAATTAAAATGGGGGCCCATTTGTAAGGGCGCTACATATAAAAGTGGGCCCATATAGATCACTTTCAAAGTAGGTCTTCTTAGTATGAAATATAAATATAATATAATCTGCAGAAAAAACTTCCGATGTAGAATGTAAGATGTGGTTTCTAGAGCAATAATAGTGTAAACTGGGGGCCCATTTGTATGGGGGCTATACCAAAACATTGGCCTATATAGCTGGCTTTCAAAATACATGTTTCTAGGATAAATGTAACATTGTGTGGAAAATATGATCAAGATCCGATGTAAAATGTGCATTTTAGAGCAGTAATATTGGAAATCGGAGGTACATTTGTATTTGGGCTATATCAAAACATTGACCCATGTGGTCCAGTTTTCCGGTTTTTCTGAACCTATTTTCTCCAAATTCAGTACCAATCGTCCATGTCCAAAAAAAGCAACTTCTGCCAAATTGCATGACAATCGGGCCACAATTGCGACCTGTAGAGTGCGAACAAGCTTAGATGGTCAGCAGACGGACGGACGGGCAGAGAGACATCGTTAAATCGATTCAGCTGGTGATTCTAAGCCGATCCGTATACTCAAAGGTGGGTCTAGCTCAATTATTTCTTGGTGTTACAAACATTTGGCGCGAAACTAACGAAGTGGTGTTGGGTATAAAAATCATTAACCTTGAAATCGTTAAATCGTCTGAAAAATACAATTTTTAAAAAATTATTTTAAATACTATTACTAAATTGAATATAAGAATATCTGTTAATTATCAGCATTAACAACCATTTTAATTTTCCGGATTAGTTTATTCATATTTTACTTTTCAAAAGGTGAAACTTGAAATAATTGTTAATGCTAAACTAATACAGATAGAAGGAGGATGCCATTAGGAGTATTTTTTACAGATATTCTCCTCTTTAATTTGACGTTTCTACCGAAACCATAGGGCGTGAACAAGTATTTAAAATAATTTCTGAACAATTGTATCCTTTTTAACTTTGTAGTCCTGTGAAGGGGCAACGGGATGAGGGTATGAAATATATAATATATAGTTTCAGACATATATCATCCAGTTTAAAACATATACTATTCCGTACAGCACAAAATCCACACAAATTGTATCCTTTTTAACTTTGTAGTCCTGTGAAGGGGCAACGGGATGAGGGTATGAAATATATAATATATAGTTTCAGACATATATCATCCAGTTTAAAACATATACTATTCCGTACAGCACAAAATCCACACAAAAGACTCTTTGACTCGTTTTGGATGCATTGGCATCTCAATAGTCAAGTGTGGGTTCTCTGAACACCTATGCTGCAATTTTGCTTATTGACATAGCCACCGAGATGAAAATGAGCTTCGTGAAGGCTGAACTGAAGGCCGATCTCTCCTTGAAAAATTTCCACGTAAATTTCTTAAGGTTTGCGTTAAAGACTCACTACTTTGGAAGTATGTTTTGAATATTTCCCAATTTTGTTCGAGCGTATATTGTTCCCAATTTACAAATGTCAAACATAAACTTGAAAAGAAAATTAAAAAATAATGTTGTCCCACCTTTCAAATTTAAATAGCCCACCCTCGGAAGTAAGTAACTTTATATTTGTATTTTTACAATATAATTGTTTTACAATATAATTTTTTGCAAGGATTAGATTTGCAAGGTAGATTCTACATATATTTCTCATAATAAATTCTCATTCATATTTTGTCATTTTGAAACAATGTTTTTGCAAGGAAGTTTCCTTTTATAGTTAAATTTGCAATTAACGATTTCTTTTCTATCAATTAATAGCAAAAACAAAAGGCGAAAGCAAATTTCCTATGAACAAAAATTATACATTTTAAAATGTTTTGATTCTCGAGAAAAGCTGTTACTCTTTGGTTCAAATGTAACGATCGATGGGACAAAAAGAGATAAAAATGGTACCTATCAAACGACAACAGCTAGAAACACGAAATTCGCTGTGTACATTCCTCTAATTGAGTAGATACATAATATGAAATTATTTTTTCCAAATTCGTACTTTTAAGGGATACAATGGGAATAGATGGATAAAAATGGTACCAACCAAGCGGCTGCACCTAGAATAATGAAATTCGGTGTATACATTCCTCTGATTGCGTAGACAATAGAAGGATTTTTCGAAATTCGTACTTTTTAGGGTTCAAATGGAACTAGTAAATCAAAAAAAAAATTCTTTTTTCAAATCCATGCTTTATGCAAGCAGAATTCTATTGGGCCTAGAAATTCTTTTTTAGTTATCTTTTGTAGAAGGAAAAATTACTGTTACGTTTTTAAATATTTTTTTATTAATTATTATTATTATTATTATTATTTATTAACGTAACAGTAATTTTTCCTTCTACAAAAGATAACTAAAAAAGAATTTCTAGGCCCAATAGAATTCTGCTTGCATAAAGCATGGATTTGGAAAAAGAATTTTTTTGATTTACTAGTTGATTTACTAGTTATAACCTTTCCTTACTGTTGTGCTAAGAAAATCCACAGAAAACGTGTAATTTTACAAAGTTCGAATCAAAAATGCGCCTTTCAAATCCCGCCCATTTGCATATTGTCTAAGCAGGTTACAACTAAATAAACACACACAACAATATAGGAAGATCGTTGTAGAATATACTTAAAAAACTGGTTTTAATTTCGTATGGGAAGGGTCACGGCCACTTTCCGCCCATCTCGGTATCGAAATACTCTAAAACCGGTTTTAATTTCAGATGGGAAGTGTCACGTCCACTTTCCGCCCATCTTTGCACAACTATTTACACTGGATCAACTCACACAAAATTTCAGCACTCTAGGTCTATGACACCTACTGACCATATTCGATTATATGTTTTAACTTCGTATGTGAGGTACCACGCCCACTTTCCCAATACCGTCCATTTCTGGCACAACTACGCAGGTTTATGCTAGATGCACTTACACAAAATTACAGTAGGTGTAATTTTGGTTTTATCTTCATATGGGAGGTGCCACGCCCACTTTTGCATTACCGCCCATATTAGGCGCAACTACGCACATTGATGCTAGATGCACTTACACAAAATTTGAGCACTATACGTGTCATAGAACTGACACTATTCGATAATATGTTTTAACTTCGTATGGGAGGTGGTACGCCCACTATTCCAATACCGCCCATTTTTCGCAGAACTACGCACATTGATGGTAGATGCACTTACACAAAATTTCAGCACTCTAGGTGTCATAGAACTGACAATATTCAATAATAGGTTTTAACTTCGTATGGGAGGTGCCACTCCCACTTTTCCAATACCGCCCATTTTTGGCACAACTATGCACATTGATGCTAGATGCACTTACACAAAATTACAGCACTCTAGGTGTCATAGAACTGACTATATTCAATAATAGGTTTTAACTTCGTATGGGAGGTGCCACGCCCACTTTTCCAATACCGCCCATTTTTGGCACAACTATGCGAATTGATGCTAGATGCACTTACACAAAATTTCAGCACTCTAGGTGTCATAGAACTGACAATATTCAATAATAGGTTTTAACTTCGTATGGGAGGTGCCACGCCCACTTTTCCAATACCGCCCCTTTTTGGCACAACTATGCGAATTGATGCTAGATGCACTTACACAAAATTTCAGCACTCTAGGTGTCATAGAACTGACAATATTCAATAATAGGTTTTAACTTCGTATGGGAGATGCCACGCCCACTTTTCCAATACCGCCCATTTTTGGCACAACTATGCGAATTGATGCTAGATGCACTTACACAAAATTTCAGCACTCTAGGTGTCATAGAACTGACAATATTCAATAATAGGTTTTAACTTCGTATGGGAGGTTCCACGCCCACTTTTCCAATACCGCCCATTTTTGGCACAACTATGCACATTGATGCTAGATGCACTTACACAAAATTACAGCACTCTAGGTGTCATAGAACTGACAATATTCGATAATAGGTTTTAACTTCGTATGGGAGGTGCCACGCCCACTTTTCCAATACCGCCCCTTTTTGGCACAACTATGCACATTGATGGTATATGCACTTACACAAAATTTCAGCACTCTAGGTGTCATAGAACTGACAATATTCAATAATAGGTTTTAACTTCGTATGGGAGGTGCCACGCCCCTTTGTCCAATTGGTCAAATTTTTCCATTTCCTTGTATTGTCATCGAAAATTATTAAGTGTGCAAAATTTGAGCAAAATTGGTTGAGAAAAAAGCTTTCAAAAATTGATTTCAAATTTTGTGGCACACAAACATATATAGAAAGTAACCTTATATAAAGCATGGAAAAAGGGAATAAAAATAGTACCAGCCAAATGACCGCAGCTAGAGTCATTAAATTCGGAGTATACATTCCTCTGACTGCGTAGACACGAAAAATAAAAGTATTTTTCCAAATTCGTACTTTCAAGGGATATAATGGGTACAGGGGATAAAAATTGTACCAACTAAAGAAATACAGCTAGAATGTTTAAATTTCAAAACTTGTTACCGCCAAAAGTACAAACTTTTACGGTGTTTTCCATAAAATTAAATTCCGAAGCATCGATAATTCCAGTATAAAGCTGGACCCAAAAAAATCGATTTCTGAACCCCTAAAATCGCTTCTCGATTGGAATGGGAATCGATTTACCAGTCACTAATGGAAAGGTGCTCTAAAACCATCCTTGGATCTACTTGACCGTGCTAAAAGGAGAGGTAACGCTAAACTTTGAACGGATTTCACTTGTCAAACTCCATATAAAAATTCGGAAAAAGTGGAGTTTGGGTATAATTCGAACGCAGCATTAAGTATCAATCATATTCTTAAAATGATGTTCAACAATGACAACGCCTTTTTAATAACATTGGACGCTTAGCTGTCATTTTTTTCTCATCTTTTCGGTCGGCAATACTTTTAATTTTGGACTACAATCGCATCAAAAATATTTCCTTTGTCGTACCATTACACTAGTCATAAAAAAATTAAATTTCGCTGAAAAATAAGAAAAAACATTGTTTCGGGTTGCTACGACTTTCCGGTTTTGCCACTCTATTCACATTTGATGATGTGAACTATTGATGAGGCACCTATGCATCCAGAGATGCAAAAAATCATAGACAGAGTTTCCCCCGAAAAACAGCCAAACAGCCATATCCTTTTTCATTTTTCGTTGGTTTTCTTTTGAACAATGTGCGTATTGTCAGAAAATGCGTGGGCTATTCCCTCCGCCGGGCCGGCCGACTGAGTGCAACATGGGTCTTAACCAATGTAAATTTATTTGTTTGCATGAATTATGACCATATTTGAGACAAATGTTTAGACCATGGTTTTATTTTCATTGCTGGTCCTGTCGAGACTGCCATTGACAGAGTACCTAGGGGAGTGTGTGTGTGTTTGTGTTCAGTTGTACACTTCATTTGAATTTGTTTAAGTCGAGGTGTTGCACGAAAGTGTTGAAGGCATTCTGAATGTTGGCAATCGGTGTTGTTGCTGCTGCCGAGATGCTGTGACCGATGTTGTTATTGTCTTTTGAACTGTTTAGCATTATAGCCATCTTTCGAGATATGTATAAATAAAATATGTATGTATGTCGTTGACTTTAGCATTTATTTATTTTGTGTATGCCATATTTTCCATGTTTCTGCCGAGAGTGTTGCCTTTGGTTGTGGTGGCTGTTGGGCCCCCCTCCAAATGATCGTGTCGTAATATTTATGCAAATGAAATTCGCCGTTTATTTTTCCTGTTCGCCAGAAGAGAAATCTCAACACATTCAGCCAGTCATTCATTCATGCATTCATGGACATGCAACAGCCAACAGCGAACAACGAACATCGGTTTCTCGCAAATCCCGAACGAACAATTCAAAAGAAACCAAAAAAACGAGCAAATAAATAAATTTTATTGAATGAAATTCTAAATGTGGCATTGATTCATAAATGTTGTTTTTGGTTGCCAGTTTTCCGGTTGTAACTGACACAACGACAACGTCTGTGGCGAATGCAAATCGCCGTCTCTGTATTTGTGGCTCGTCGCATCAACCTACCTACGTATGTTGGCGGTTGTTGCAACGTGTATCTGTGTGTGGCAAAACAAAAAGGGTCATTATTTTCGGAGATTTAATGTTTAGAATTTGTAATGCTATTCAAGATCAAATTATCAACATTTATAAGAGTATCAAATTTCTCTTGGGATTACACTGTGCGACCAAATTCGTTAACAAAATATTTTTTATTATGACTGTGATATGTGAATGCCGGGAGCTGGGGTAATTGGCCGTTGAGTTCCACTTTATCCTCCGAAGAGAAGTATATCATATGGCAGAGTGAAAACAAATTTTTTTTTCGAATTTGACAACGGCATAGCTAGAAAAAAATTGGCCTGGCATTGCACAAGATCGTTAGCAAAATATTGGGGAAAATGGCTAAAAATAGACAAAAAGTTCCGAAACTGTCACGGATTTGCATCCACAGGGGTTATATGTAAGACCAACCACCATTATTTATCCCTCTCCAACAGTCTTATACCCTCCACCTCCAGGATGGGGTATACTAATTTTGTCATTCCATTTGTAACACCTTGAAATATCGACCTGAGACCCTATAAAGTGTATATATTCTTGATCGTCATAAAATTCTAAGACGATCTATATATGTCTGTTGAAAGCACTCTAGCATTCAAACGAAAGGAGCTAAGGCGTCCAAATTTTCCATAAATGTGTCTTATAGTCGTAGATCGGTTGGGATTGGGAACTGGGCGAAATCGGCCCAAAGGGAAACATTTGTCCCTCACAAGGACTAAAAATACCCATAATAACACCTAATATTTTAGAGTATTTAAGCATGTTTTTCAATCTATCTTACTTGATATTTTGTATGCGTATTCCCTCTATAACAAAAACGTGCACCATAAAGTGATTCTTATTCATAGGGGACGAAATGGGATAAAAGTGGGACCTACCAAACGACAACAGCTAGAAACATGAAAGTTTGTGTGCACATTCCTCTAATTGAGTAGATACATAATACAAAAGTATTTTTTCTAAATTCGTACTTTTAAGGGGGAAAATGGGAATAGGGGGATAAAAATGGAATAGAATATAGAATAGAACCTAGAATAATGAAATTCGGTGTATACATTCCTCTGGTTGCGTAGACACGTATGATAAACGAATTTTTCGAAATTCGTAATTCTTGGGGTTAAAATGGGAAAAGGGGATAAAAATAGTACCTAACAAATGACCACAGCTGGAGTTATGAAATTCGGATTCTACAGTCAGAGGACTGCGTATGCACAAGAAATAAATGTTTCTTTCCAAATTCGTACTTTCAAGGGATACAATGAGTACAGAGGGATAAAAATGGTACCAACTAAACGGCTGCAGCTAGAATGATGGAATTCGGTGTGTACATCCCCCTAATTACGTAGACACTTAAAATAAAGAGATTTTAGAAATTCGTACTCTTAAGGGGGTAAACTAGGAAAAAGGGTATAAAAATGGTACCAACCATAGACACACAAAATATTTTTTTTCTAAATTCGTACTTTTTACTTTTACGACAAAAATTGGTTGAATCATGTAGTTAGGTTATTTTGCACTATGTTCGATATGTAAATTTACTGGGAGCCTTTCCTTATAAGCGTGGTTTGAAATAATAAAAATATTATATTTGTTTAAAAAACATCATATTTTCCTGTAATATTACTGCACTTCTACGAAAACCGACAGCCTCTGTGGAATGCAACCCATGGTGAAGGGTATATAAAATTCGGCCCGGCCGAAATTACGCCGTTTTTACTTCTTTTTTATGAAGGAAAGGTCCAAAACTGCTCCATATGCATGATGTCTATGACCAAGCCCCTTTAATTTTCCCTCCCCAACATTTTTCCCGAGCATACCTATACCTTATCTATACCCCTTAATGGGATTTATAAAATTTGTTTCCCCCGCTCTAACTGTCCCAGGGAGGTCTAGTAAGTTAACGCCACTCTAGCCAGCGTCTTTGACAACATGTAATTTTTATCAAAAAAAATATAAAAATTAGTTTTTATCGAGTGAAGATAGAGGATAGATATGTTTGGGGAATAGTTGGCGAGGGAAAATTAATGGGGTTCGGTCTTTCATTTAACACCTCTGGGTGCGACTCCGAGGCAGTTTTGGGGATTTTTGTGTATTTTTACCCCTTTTCACCAATTTTAGTAACGATCTTGTTTAATGCCCGGTCAACTTTTTGAAATTCGAAAAATTATTGTTTTCACTCCGTCCTAATGTATAGGCACATCTAGCGGTGTAATGTTATCATATTGATCGCCTGCCAGATTACGATACTTAATGATCATGGGGTCATTACAAATTGTTTCCATTTAGGTCTTTTTAATGCTAATAGTTTTGTACGGCAGATTTGTACTCTACATGTTCTGGCCAAGTGTGAAATGTTCCGTCTGGCCTGCACCTTACGTGGAGGTTCCAGTCTTCATATTTTGCACTGGTTGTGCACAACTTTTGATTATTTCTCAGAAAATGATCAACTTTTTTTTCACAGAAGAATTGTTGGTTTTTAGTAAAAAAAAAATCGAAAGAATATTAAGAGAAAATTTAAAATACGGTGGATTTTCGAATTAACAGTCAATTGATTGTCACCATGTTTGTTAAATTTAGAAATTCTTTACAACGAGTACTGATATTTATAATCATTTATGTAAAATCAAATATAGTATTCAGTTCAAATCTCATAATAACCAACTAAATATGATAGATAATATAATTATTCAAAGAAATATATGATTTTTTTCCAATATTTATACGATTTTACACACCATTTTGACAAATAAGGTTTCAAAATGTGTTTCGGATATATAGTGATCATTGTTTAACTATGATATACCATAGTTTACACACATTTTTGTGGGTTTTTGGGAATCTATTGAAATTTATTTAAAAACAAGTAAGGAAAGACTAAAGTCGGACGGGGCCGACTCTATGATACACTCCACTTTCTATTCGAATACAATTTAATTCGGTGAAAACGTCAAGGATTTTTGTATCCTTTAAATTTATGTGTTTGACAAAAACTGTTAAATCGGAAAGGACATTTGTATGGGGGTATATTGAAAACTGGAACGAAATAGGTGAAATATAATATGTATAGTTTGGCCAAAATCGGTTAAACGTTTAGGAGCAACAATTGTATTTGGGCTATATCTAAATCTGAACCGTTCTTACCTAATTTCTGCATATGTGTTTCTAGTTGTGCCAAATTTAAAGAAAATCGGGTACAATATGTGGTTTCTAGAGCGATTTGTATGGTGGCTATATCTAAATCTGAACCTATCTTACCCAATTTCTGCACAGATGTTTTTAGTTCGATTATAAGATGTTGTGCCACATGTAAAGAAAATCGAGTACAATATGTGGTTTCTAAAGCGGCAAAAGTCAAATCGGGAGCGACATTTGTATGGGGGCTATATCTAAATCTGTACCGATCTTACCTAATTTCTGCATACGTGTTTCCAGTTGGATTATAAGATGTTGTGAACAATTTAAAGATAATCGACTACAATATGGGGTTTCTAGAGCGGAAAATGTCAAATCATGAGCGAGATTTGTATGGGGGCTATATCTAAATCTGAACCGATCTTACCCAATTTCTGCACACATGTTTTTAGTTCGATTATAAGATGTTGTGCCAAATTTAAAGAAAATCGGGGACAAAATGTCGTTTCTAGAGCGGAAAATGTCAAATCGGGAGCGACATTTGTATGGGGGCTAAATCTGAACCGATCTTACCTAATTTCTGAATATGTGTGTCTATTGGATTATAAGATTTTGTACCAAATTTAAAGAAAATCGAGCACAATATGGGGTTTCTAGAGCGGAAAATTTCGAATCGGGAGCAAGATTTGTATGGGGGCTATATCTAAATCTGATCCGATCTTACCCAATTTCTGTATAGGTTTTTCTAGTTGGATTATAAGATATCGTGCCAAATTTAAAGAAAATCGAGTACAATATGGGGTTTCTAGAGCGGAAAATGTCAAATCGGGAGCGACATTTGTATGGGGGCTATATCTAAATCTGAACCGATTTGCCTCAAATTAAATAGCGGTCGTCATTGATCCACAAAACTTATTTGTGCCAATTTTTGTTAAGATCGGACTATAATTGCGACCTGTAATTTGATTACAACAATAGATGGACAAACGGACAGACAGACGGATAGACGGACATTGTTAAATCGACTCAAAAAGTGATTCTAAGTCGATCGGTATACTTAACAATGGGTCTATCTCGCTTCCTTTTGGGTGTTACAAACAAATGCACAAAGACATAATACTCTCGTGGAGTGTATAAAAATTCCCAGAAAATGGATACAAACACTATGCAAATTTCAATTTGCGGTGATTTCTGATATATAGGGAAAACTGTAAAAGAACTTATATGTTTTTAGTTCCTTCTATTATTTACTTTTCTTGCCGAAATATATTGAATTTCTTTGAAATCCTATTTCAACTTATCTTAAATTTCCATATACATATGCTGTAAATTTCTGAGTAATTCTAGAAGGTAGCTGGCTAAAATACTCGAGCTTTGTGTTTTTCGAGAATATTCGAAAAAGAAAGATAATTCAGGCTTTACTACATTATTCAACAAAGAAAAAACCTAAAAAGTATTGTTTGCTTTGAGGCATACTGAGTCACTACATCAATACAAACAATGTTTATGTATATTTTTTTTACTAAATTCCGATTTTCTTCGAAAATACATTTAATATTTATACCGTCACTCTCCAGTTTGGGACAGAAAAAAAGTGGAACGCATTGAAGGAGTGACTTAAGACCCTAAGTATGTTTGCATAAAATCCGACTTTTTAAGTTGTTTGAGCCATGTCCGTACGTCCGTCTGGCTGGTGTACACGATAACTCTCGAAAGGAGCTAAGGAGTCACTTCAAACTTTGCACATGGTAATAAACTTAATTTAAGTTCGAAGATGGGCGAAAATTAATTGTATTAAATATGGCGGGTTTTGCCACGCCCCTTCCAGTACATACCACACAAATCACCTTACCCTTCCTAAAATTTACACCTTCTGGTACCTCCCACACATAGTGGCATAAGATTTGAATAACATAAAATCGATATAACTTCCATTCGGATTGTCGAAATCAGTTTGTTGATTTTTGAAAATTTTTATACAATTACGTTAAACCTTAAAAATATTTACGCTTTTGCCACTTCTATACTGGTGCCTGGAGTCCACTATGACATGATATTCGATCATGTTTTTACAATTGTTTTGTAAATGTGGAAGCTGGGACCATGTGTTATGAACCTTCTAGTAAAGGGTGTTTTTTATTGGGGTATAGATCTTTAAGTTAGCATCACTTTTTTAACTGGCGTCCATTTTGTCAGCTGTCAAGTGATTAATATTTAGTTTGGTTTGCCATTTCATCATGAACAGGTTGACAAAAGAACAACGCTTGCAAATCGTGCAAATTTATTTCGAAAGTAATGGTTCAGTTCGCGAAGCGCTACATGCCACACAGCGCACGTCACAATCGAATTATTGAAGGAAACATTCGATGAGCGCATAATTTCGCGGAATGGACCTGTCAATTGGCCACCAAGATCGTGTGATTTGACACCATTGGATTATTTTCGTCTACGCCAACAAACCAGAAACGTTAGGGGACTTGGAAGCCAACATTCGTGGCGTGGTTGAAAATTGGACCTGTAGAATTGGCTATATTCGAGAAAGCCGCGGCGGCCACATGCCCGAAATCATATTTAAACATTAATGGCATAAAATTATCCTTCCAATAAAGCCAAATTGATGGACATTAAAACGATTTTCTTGTGTTTTATTTCAATTCGAAGTTCTATACCTCAATAAAAAACACCCTTTACGTTCCACACAAATTATCCGGCCCTAAAATTTAAGTCCTTATAAGTTCTATACATATGCCCGCTTAGAGTGAGGGTATATATAAGTCGATTTATGCGACTGACACTTACTTGCGTGTTTTTTTGGACATTGTTCCTAAATCATTATTTCTATGTGAAAGTTGTATTGGCAACATTTGTAGCCATCATAATTCCTGTAATTGGACATATAAGATGTTATCGGACTTGTATTTCTAAAAGGTGAGTATAAATATTATACTATATTATTTTTATATCCGCTTCAAATTTATAATTTTAAATGTCCCACCCTATATGTGAAAGTTATATTAGCGACATTGCCATTATAATTACGTATAACTAGACATAAAAGACGATGTTATCGGATTTATATTTCTTAAATGAGAGTACAAATATTAAAGGTATCTTCGACGAAAATTAGAATTTCATTAAAAAAAGAGAAAATATGCTAAAAAATTATAAAATTTTTGAGTTTAGAAAGCGCAACCACTTCAGAAAATGACCCTTCTGAAAAATTTCAATTGTATAGTGTTATGCGTTAAATTAAAGACAAATAATGAGAGCTACAAATGTTGCTAATTTGCTGCGGTAATATGAAACACCTTTTATAAGAGTTCTAGAGCTGAAGGAAAATTAAAAACCCGTTATATCTCGTCTGTATCAATAACTGAACTAATTTCATTCATATTAATAGCATTGGACCCTGCTCTAAAATGATATTCTGCGAATTTGGATTTGGCGAATATACGCACAGACAGTCGGGCGGACTTAATTAAATCGACTGGGAAAAAGATTTTGAGTTGAGCGATAAAAATATGTCGCTTGCCTTAGGGTGCTAAAAACAAATGCACACAGCCATCAACGCGGAGGTTATAGCCATAATTAAATTCTATTCGGAATGCAGTAAAGGGATCTCTTTCCCCTGAAGTTAAGCACGGGAAATATTCATACGCTAATCGCTAAAATCATGCAGTTGTTAAAACACAACAACTGTAAACTCTCCTGTTTCTGCAGTGCAACCTCCTCGGGACACTTTGTGAAATGACCCCATTTCCAAGGATATGGGTGTGTTGGCAGGAGCGTGTCGACAGCAATCAGCAGAACCCTTTGCCTTTTGCATTGCAAATCATTCGTGTTTTATTAGAATGTTTTCTGCATGTTTTCGCAAAACAAATGCGATTTTGATGATTTTGTTGTGATTCAAAAAAAAACGGAGAAACGGACATAAACATGCAAAAAATTTGCACTATTTTCGATTTGCATGTCTTGATTTTGCAAATGCAAATGTGTGTTTTATTCCTTTCCCAGTCGTTTGTCGACAGATTATTTTACTGTGATTTTGTTGATCGTTGTTACGTTTTTACAAATTCATAGAAAGCACGAAATATGAAAAGAAAATCAGCAACAACTACCCGCAAAGGCAGACCTGTCTGTCCGTCCATAGTTTTGCTGTTTACAAAGGATGTGTCTGGATGTGGCACATGTTCGTTGTTTTGTGGATTCAACAACATTTCTTTCTGGTGAGTTGTTTTCTGGTTAATAATGAAAGGCCGAGAAAAGCCAAAGAAAACACGTTTAAGAATGTGTCCTCTGAAAGTCATGTGAACATATCTTATACGCCTTCGTACATGTTGTTGATTGCGAACAGTACAACCAACTGAGTGGACGGGACGGGACTGCAAACTGGTCCTGTTTGTGGTCACATGTCGTCCGTGTGAGTGCGAACGTCTGCGAAATCATATGCAGATTGTCCTCTGCGCTTGGCATTAATATTTAAGTTTTTTTATTTATAAGCCATTCATATAAAACAACATGAGAGAACATAATTTAAATTATGTCTTTGTTATAGTTTAAGATTTCATTCAGAACTGGTTCAGGACGTAGTACATGGCGCTGGTAAGGCCAATTTATGGCACCTCTGCAATAATAACAAGTAAGGAAAGGCTAAAGTTGGGCGGTGCCGACTATATAATACCCTACACCACTCCCTGCGTATATACCTCGCTTTGATTACTAAACCCAAGTGTTTCATAGGGGCAATTTTATGTAGTTCATATAATTTATACAGTATTATACTATAAATTCATATTTAGTCAAATTTAATGAGTATGGTAAATAATAGAGAAATTGATCCAATTTTCCAGCAGATATTCCGAGTAAAGTAAATATAACATGATATGGAAAAATTGATCAAGACCAATGATAAATACAGATTATACAGCGGTAATAGGATGAATCGGACGGACATTTGAAGGGGTCCATAACAACACTTGAGGCCTGTGCCAAAACATGCGCCTATATATTTCTCATTCACGGTAGGTATTCCTAGTTAAAACATATAATGATCTACACAATTTTATGAAGCTCCGATGTAAGATGTAGTTTCTAGAGCTGTAATAGAGCAGAATGGGCCCCATTTCGGTTATTCCAAAGTATGGACATACGGGCATCTCCCTAACAAGTATGGAAAGGCTAAAGATGGACAGAGCCGACTATATGATACACCCCACTTTCTACCTCACTACAATTCAATTCGGTAAAAAGTGAAATCGGGAAGGATTTTTGAATCCTGTATGTTGTTTGACAAAAAAACATTAAATCGGAAATGACATTTGTATGGGGGTATATTGAAACCTGGAACGATGTGACCCGCTTAACCGAAATCGGCCAAAAAGGAAAAATTTTACCCTCACAAGGACTAAAAATACCCATAATAATCCCTAATATTTTAGCGTATTTAAGCATGTTTTTTGAATATGTCTGTTTATATTTGCTTGATATTTGGTATGCGCATTCCCCTTATAGCAAAAACGTGCACCATAAAGTGATTCTTATTTGTAGGGGGTGAAATGGGGCAAAAAAGGGATAAAAATGGTACATATTAAACAACAACAGCTAGAAACACGAAATTCGTTGTGTACATTCCTCTAACTGACTAGAGACATAATATAAAAACATTTTTTCCAAATTCGTACTTTTAAGGGGTAAAATGGGAATAGAGGGATAAAAATGGTACCAACCAAATGGCTATACTTAGAATAATGAAATTCGGTGTATACATTCCTCTGATTGCATAGACAAGTAAAATAAACGGATTTTTTTAAATTCGTACTTTTTGGGGTTAAACTGAAAAAAGGGGATAAAAATAGTACCAATCAAATGACCGTAGCTAGAGTCATGAAATTCGGAGTATACATTCCACTGACTGTGTAGACACGGAAAAAACTGATTTTTTGAAATTCGTACTTTTTGGGGTCAAAATAGAAAAAGGGGATAAAAAAAGTACCAACCAAATGACCGCAGCTAGAGTCGTGAAATTCGGAGTATACATTCCTTTGACTACGTAGACATGAAAAATAAAAGGTTTTTTCCAAATTCGTACTTTCAAGGGATACAATGGGTACGGAGGGATAAAAATGGTACCAACCAAACGGCTACACCTGGAATAATTAAATTCGGTGTATACATTCCTCTGATTGCATAGACACTTAAAATAAACAAATTTTTAAATTCGTACTTTTTGGGGTCAAAATAGAAAAAGGGGATAAAAAAAAAGTACCAACCAAATGACCGCAGCTAGAGTCGTGAAATTCGGAGTATACATTCCTTTGACTACGTAGACATGAAAAATAAAAGGTTTTTTCCAAATTCGTACTTTCAAGGGATACAATGGGTACGGAGGGATAAAAATGGTACCAACCAAACGGCTACACCTGGAATATTTAAAGTCGGTGTATACATTCCTCTGATTGCGTAGACACTTAAAATAAACAGATTTTTCGAAATTCGAACTTTTTTGGGTTAAAAAGAAAAAAGGAGATAAAAATAGTACCAATCAAATGACCGAAGCTAGAGTCAGGAAATTAGGAGTATACATTCCTCTGACGCATAGTCACGAAAAATAAACGGATTTTTCGAAATTCGTACTTTCAGGGGATACAATGGTACAGGAGGATAAAAATAGTACCATCTAAACGACTACAGCTAGAATGATGAAATTCTAATTGCGTAGAAATGTCAAGGGGGTAAAAATGGTACCAACCAAATGGGCGTAGCTGGAATCATGGAATTCGGTGTATACATTCCTCTGACTGCATAGACACGCAAAATAAAAAGTTTTTTTCTAAATTCCTACTTTTTCTTTTACGCCAAAAATTGGTTGAATCATGAAGTGAGGTTATTTTGCTCTATGTACGTCAGATAATGGATTTTCAAAATTTGTACTTTGGAATTAAAATAGAATGGAAGTACAACCAACTGTAGCACCCACTATCTTCCAATATTTATGGTATTTAAGCTTTTTGAAAATATAAATATAAGAATATTTATTTTTTGTTTTGAAATAGATAATGGTTTGATATAATTAAAATATTATATTTATTTATATAATTATTTTTTCAATATTTGTATTTGTTTTGGTTTGGCTATATTACAAAATTTATATTTTCCTGTAATATTACTGCACTTCTACGAAAACCGACAACCTCTGTGGAATGTAATTCATGGTGGAGGGTATATAAAGTTCGGCCCGGCCGAACTTAACGCCGTTTTTACTTGTTTTTATTTTTTTAATCAAATTTCTATTTTCGTTGTAGTAGTATTTACATTCTCATGGTAATGAGAATGTAAACAAGTAAAAATGCGTTAAGTTCGTCGGGGCCGAATCTTATATACCATCCACCACGGAGTGCATTGCACAATATTACCGGCAGATTAGAGGCTGTCGACATTACATTGAAGGGCATTACCATATTAGAAAAAAAATTATGCTTCATTAATATAATATTATTATTCATCTACATTATATAAATATAAAACTTCAGGTGTAATCGAATAGTGAACATTAGGCTGCAATCTTAAATATTATGATATGCCCTAAATATTATTAGGTAGAAACAACTTCCCTGGAGCCCGATTTTCCCCATTTGCAATATTTGCTCTCGGAATACCTGCCGGTCCATGCTTTCAAATACAACTGTCCCACCAATTTTCATTAAAACATTCATTTAATATATCGTCACCGCTCATGTGTACCTTCCGATTTGCTGATAACACTCTGGATTCGTCTAGGCGTACCTACTATGAGATGCGATCACACCGATTTTGTTTGTATATGGACCCATCATAATGCAAAAGATTTTCGTCAATTTTACCATATCCGTTAAATTTGAATAAAGATTAATTTATAGTATAAATAGCCCCATACACAAACATTCTAATCAAAACTTGGTATATTCACAGGGAGTGGTGTAGGGTATCATATAATCGGGCCCAACCAACTATAGCCTTTCCTTACTTGTTTGTATTTATTTTATTTTCTACAACATTTCAGAGTTGGATAACAATTGGTTCAGAAATCATAATTATTTTTCAAAACGATTTTTAGCAAGACAATATTAAGGTTTTCATAGCTGCGATTTTGGAGAAATATATACAGGAATAACAATAGTTTTTTAATATAGCTCAAAGTGGGTCGCTTTATTTTACTTTGGTCATCATTTGTGTTATTGTTAGACAAAAGTAAAATATCCCTGGGTTCCAGTTCTTTAAAAAGATTCACTGAAACCTCCCACACTTTAAAAACACTGTGATTAATATTGAACATACAACTATAGCATCCTTTTATACCACCATATTTGGATTCAAATCGCTGTCGGATTACCTAATTGGCAGCGACGGGTCTATGAATGTATGCACTTTCCTCTCCAGCTAACCACCATTGGAGCGTCAAGTAGAATCATAAGGCAACATTTTGAAATATCGCCTTTGGTTGCACAGCATTTTGGACATCTCTGTGGCGATTGGCATCAATACCTGTTCCACACCGACCGAACACAGGCGAAACATTTCATTATGACTTCTTACGAGAATGTGGTAAAAACATTATTTAAAAACAAATAAAATTTAATTAGCATTGATATGTTGATATGAACGATATCATCGTGTAATATCAATAATATTCATATTTATGATAATTCCATAAGGAACCGAACAACATCGACATCGACATGGACATGGCCCGGCCAACAAACAAAGGCAGCCACAACTTATCAGCCAATAAAAATCTCAATGATACGACCATTAATGCGTACAACTGGTAGATGTTGCTATTGGCACCTTTAGCCGCACATACGCACATACACACACACAGACTCAGCCGGAAAGTATCCCCCCGAAATCAAAACAACGAAAAAAGAAACTTGTTCTCAAATGAGGGACACATATCATAATACGTAGGTATGTATGTCCCGGACGGCGCGCTGGTCGCATCTGCTGATTGTTTCGGGGAAATGGGAGACAAAGCGACTAAAATTGAAAACCGAATTTCTTGAGAAATAAATCGTCATTAAGGAAATCTGTGATAAATATTTTGATATTTATTTTTATTTTTGTTCTTCGTTTTTTAGAATTTATTTTCCGCCCAAAAACCAAAACGAAAAATAAAAACGATACCCATCGCCAACACCAACACCACGCACACACACTCACTACACACAAAAATTAATATATTTTTATTGATTTTTGTTTTCAATAATGAGGCCATATCTGTGGAGTGGTGATAAATAAAATCTCAACAGCCGAGCAGACAAGCATCAGCATCCAGCACCCAACATCCATCCAACAACACTCGGTATCCCAATGAACATCTCTTCCACGAGCGTGGCACTGGCACATGAGAAAACAAAAGGAAACTATAAATTAGGCTTCTATGAATTTAGTATCTAAAAAATACTCCAAAATATCTGATTTCGATGGGATGATAAAAAATTCATCTTTTATTTTGTTCGCTGGCACAAATTCAAATGTGGAGTGGGTCGAGTGTGTTCCTTTGTTTTGCTCTTCTCTCTTGTCGTTTTGTTTTTGGTGAGGGCAAAGGTAGACATTTGGTCTCGATGTGATCATTAGCAGAGACCTTTGGGAGTCAAACGGTTGATAAAGTATTTAGTCGGCTACAAAATGTTCATTTTGTGTTGCAGGTCGATATAATTATTAATTTGATTCGTTCACAAGAAGCATGTTGCCAATATATAACCGATGTCGAAATTAAAGAAATATCGTTTCAATTGGTTCCATATGCGTAGATCTTAAAAGTGGCCGCCACTGTGTGGATAGCATTACAGGAGTCCATCATTAAAAGCAATCAACTCAGATTCTAATCCAGCTAAGATCATCTGAATGATGGCGAAAATTAAATTACAAAGACTTTTTAAATCAGATTTTCGAGATAACTTCCAACAGTAGGTCGATTTAGTGAGTGTATACCGACAAAGGGTCACCCGACAATCACGCAATACTCCGTCAGATTTGTTAACAAATCAAAAAAGAAAGATTTTGACACAAGTAATTTTCTATTTTAAAATAAGGCGATTTGTTGTTGTTGAGTCTTCTAAAACGATTAAGCCCGTTCTCAAATTGAAGGTTTCGTTAACCCTTTAATCAATGACAACGAAATATTTCGTTATTAGTAGTATATGGTAGTGGTTTAGGTCTAAAAATAATGCATGTGAACATTTGTTTAAAATGTTCTTCTACATGATATTTTTAAAATTAGCTTTTTCTTCAGCAGATGTTGGTCATCTAACGGGACGGATGATGGACATAGTACATCGTCATATCCTTTATATAGGGCCCGCAAAATAACTTTTTTTTTTTTGAAAATGCTATAAAAAACTACTGAATATTTTCTCAAATTTCTTTTTTTATTTGAAAGTACAATCATTCCGGTTAATAATGGAAAATAATTTCATTCAAATGGCTGCCTCGGGCATCCCACAAATAATAGTCCAACGGTTGAATAGTTGAAAAAAAAAACGTTAGATGGCGGACCCTTATATAGCTCCCATACCCATGTCTCCTATGCTTTACATTTTCCTCTCTAGAAACCACATATTTCAACAAATAATTTTATACCCTACACCACTTCGTGGACTAGGGTATTATAAGTCAGTTTTCCGCCAAATGTTTGTAACACCAAGAAGTAATTGAGCTAGACCCACATTTAAGTTTACGGATCGGCTTAGAATCACCAGCTGAATCGATTTAACGATGTCTGTCTGTCCGTCCGTCTGCTGTCCATCTAAGTTTGTTCGCACTCTACTGGTCGCAATTGAGGTCCGATTGGCATGCAATTTGACAGAAGTTACATTTTTTGGCTAAGGACGATCGGTATTGCGTTTGGAGGAAATCGGTTCAGATTTAGATATAGTCCCCATACAAACGTCGCTCCCGATTTGACTTTTTCCGTTCTAGAAACTGCATATTGTTCACGATTTTCTTCAAAATTGGCAAAACATCTTATAATCCATCTAAAAACACCTGTTGTGAAAGTGGGTAAGATCGGTTCAGATTTAGATATAGCCCCCATCCAAATGTCGCTCCCGATTTCACTTTTTCAGCTTTAGAAACCGCAAATTGTTCCCGATTGTCTTTAAAATTGGCAGACCATTTTATAATCGAACTAGAAACACCTATGCTAAAAGTGGGTTAGATCGGTTCAGATTTAGATATAGCCCCAATAAAAATGTCGCTCCCGATTTGACTTTTCCGCTCTAGAAACTGCATATTGTATACGATTTTCTTTAAAATTGGCACAACATCTTATAATCCAACTAAAAACACCTATGCAAAAATTGGGTAAGATCGGTTCAGATTTAGATATAGCCCCCATACAAATGTCGCTCCCGATTTCAATTTTTCGCCGTAGAAACCGCATTTTGTTCCCGATTTTCTTTAAAATTGGCACAACATCTATAATGATACAACTGAAACACCTATGGTGAAAGTGGGTAAGATAGGTTCATATTTTGATATAGCCCCAATACAAATGTTGCTCCAGAATCTTTAACCGATTTTGGCCAAACTTTACATATTATATTTCACCAATAAACAGACATGGTGAAAGCGGGTCACATCGTTCCAGGTTTCAATATACCCCCATACAAATGTCCTTTCCGATTTAACATTTTTTGTCAAACACATACATTTACAGGATGCAAAAATCCTTCCCGATTTCACTTTTTTACCGAATTTAATTGCAATGAGAATTGTTTGGGTGATGTCCATATGTCCATACTTTGAAATGACTTTGGTATACTACTGTATAATTTGTATTTGTCTGTCGGACAATTAGATCAATTACCATATTATTTACCATACTCGTTAAATTTGACTGAAGATGAATTTATAGCATATAAATTATATGAATATAATTTATATTATTTGTATGAACTACATAAAATTGTTCCCATGAAATACCTGCGTTTAGTAATCAAAGCGAGGTACATACGCAGGAGTGGTGTAGGGTATTATATAGTCGGCCCCGCCCGACTTTAGCCTTTCCTTACTTGTTATTTTCTGAAATATATTATTTTGTCCCTAAAATTGGCAAATCGTACACTGTGCTTCGGTCTGTATATTCTACACGCCACATTAAGAATTTATTTTTTCGAAATCTTAACCAATTGGTGGAAAACGGGACGAAAGGGGTTAAAAAGTATATATAAAAGTTAAAAGTATCAACCAAACGCCTGCTTGTAGGTTCATGAAATTCATATGACTGCGTTGACGCGAAAAAATATGAAGGTTTTCCCAAACCCGTACTTTCGGGATCAAAATGGTATTGATATGGTACCAAGCAAACGGAGGTAAATCATTAATGCATGGATAAATGTTTCTAAGTGAATTATATAGCTGTGCAAATATATAACTCTTCTAATTTGAACAAAATCGTTTAAAATATATGGTTTCGAGAGCGATAAAAGCTTCTACATGAAATATGACGTTGTATACCGCATTTGAACACAATCGCTTAAACATGTGTTAGCTAAAGCAGAATCAAATCAGTAAGGACATTGTATGGTGGTTGTATCAAACCATGGACTGATGCGACCCAATTTCTCAGTAGATGTTCCTAGGTGAAATATAAAGTGCTGTACAAAATTTGAAGATAATCAGATGAAATAATACCTTAGTGAAAGGTATACTAAAGATAGAATTTACATCTAATTAAATGTCAATCGCAGTGGACATTTACAGAAGATGAAAATGTATAGGCTCCAAAGAAGCATGTATTGATATTCCTCTTTTCGAATGGCTGATAAATTTCTGCATAAAACTATCAGCTCCACAAACTCTTTCAGGTATGACAAGGTCAACGCCGACTTCGATCTTTCCTCGTCCTGTTATGAGGAATTTTGAACCGAAAAATAAAGAGTTTGTCATGAGTGTGTTTAGCACTAACCAAGCCACCAACACAACTCTGCGCACACATGCGCTCAAGCTTGGTGCGCATGCGCAACTACCAAATCACACCTCAAATATCAGTGATTTGTATGACACAACAAATTACCCGACGGCTTATGAAAAATCGAAGAACGCCAAACAGAACACCTACCATGAAAGCAACACATGAACTCTATAATGCTAGTCGCAGTTTCTTAGTCGAGTTGGTGGTCTGGAAAGCCACTCATGTCGTCTTGGAGTCAAACGATTGACTCTTTTCGTTCGTAGTAACTGCAAATAATGGTGAAGCAGGCAGCATGATGTTGCTGCTGCCGATGATGATGGCGATGGCAATGCCAATGACGCTGGCGATGATGATGCTGTCGACAACCACTTTGGTCGAATGGAATATCGATATACGAGCGTATATGGAGTTCGTAGACACATTCTAAGCGCACGACACAACTGGTTCACATACGGCGCACCGCAAGTAGGATCATATAGCAATTCTAGAGTAAACAAAGACACTCGAGGAAAAATGTTATTCCAAGTCACAAAATGTAAGACACTATTGCCATACACTGACTTCGAATAAAGAAAGTCAGACTCGGAACGAAATGATTTATTCGCAATGGAGAAAGAAAGAAAGTTTATATGGAACAAATACAGGTTAAAACAAAAATCTGAGGTCTAAAGTTATAAAGATTTAAATAATGAATCTAGCGTTGATTGTTATCCTCTCATTTGATTTCTCTATGATTTTTGTTACCACGCATGGCTTCCAATTTCTTTAATTCAAGTTTGGTCTAAGAACATGTATGAATGCATCAGATATTTTTCTTCGAGTGTACTTATTGATAGTAAGTCTAGTAAATACCGTCAATATCTTAATGTTGTTACCGAACCATAAGCTTTTAAATAAACCCAAATTCGAGTCTATTGTGGTGAAAAAAGACAGATCAACGGGCGGACGGACGGACGGACGGACGGCCATCAGCGGACAGTCATGCGTCTAAGGAGGCAGACCAGTAGACCGCCAAAGATTATGAACACACAGCCACACAAACACACACATCCACCCAATCCACAAATCTATGAAAGCTCAATTTGTTAGCGTAGGTCGTTCAGAAAGCCATGAAAGAAAAACCAAAGCCACAAACGTTTATGGAAACTTTAACTCCCTGTCTTGATCAGAGATAGTAAAGCAAAGGCTGGATGGAGTATGCTAGACAGCTACACACAGTGTCGCGTGGTCGTGTAATTGGTGGTCGAAACAAGAAGGCGTTTCCATAGAATGGACAAAAATCAATTTCGTTGGTGGCTTCAATTCGTCAATATCATAATTTCGCAACCAATCAGAAAAAGTATTAGTTATACAAAACTGTGTGACAGTCAAAACTCCTGATACCATTTTTCTTGTAGATTTTGTCGAGCAAACAAGAATCTGTATGTGAAATTTTCCAAACACCGCCAAGATCTCGACTTAAGGTAAAAATCGGTATGACGTACCTCGCGCATTTATAAACCTGTAACTTAGTTTATTATCAACCGATTTTCAGCTTATTCGGATTTTGATTTATTTTTATACCCTACACCACAGGGTTTGCAACACCCAAAAGGAAAAGAGAATCACTTTTTGAGTCGATTTAGGGATGTCCGTCCATCTATTCTTGTAATCAAAGTCCAGGTCGCAATTGTTGTTAGAACTAAATGAAACTTTGCACAACGAAGTTTTATGGGATAAGGACGTTTAATTGAAGCAAATCGGTTCAGATTTAGATATAGCTCCCATACAAATTTTGCTTCCGATTTTACTTTTTCCGCTCTAGAAACCACATATTTCACCAGATTTTCCCCCACGACGACGTATATTTCAACCAGAAACAGCTATGGTAAAAATAGGATAGATCGGTTCAGATTTATATATAGCTCCCATACAAATGAATCCTGCGATTTGACTCTTTCCGCTCTAGAAACCACAAACTTTGACAGATTTTCTTAAAATTTTGCGAAACAGCTTATATTTCAACTAAGAACAGCTCTGGTAAAAGTAGGATAGATCGGTTCAGATTTATATATAGCTCCCATACAAATGTCTCATCCGATTTGATATATATATAGCTCCATTACAAATTTCGCTACTGAATTGATTATTTCCGCTCTAGAAATATCATTTGTGAACAGATTTTCTTCTAATTCGGCACATCAGCTAATGTTTCAAATAGAAATTACTATAGCGAAAGTGGGTCACATCGGTTCAGATTATATATAGCTTCCGATTTGATTCTTTCCGCTCTAGAAACCACATATTTAACCCTCCATAAAATTTGGGAAAGCGTCTTATATTTCAACTAGAAAACCTTTGCTAAACATGGGTCAGATCGGTTCAGATTTGTATATAGCTCCCATTCAAACTTTGAGTTCAAATTTTCTTACATATACAGATAGAAGTATTGAATTTGTAGAATATTCTCCTGTTATAGCTGCATCGTATATAACCCGGTTCAAATGTAATGACTTTTTATATCCTACACCATAGGGTATAATGACTAAGTGTAGGGTATCATATATTCGGCCACGCCCGACTTTAACCTTCCTTACTTGTTTAGAATGGAGTATTTATTCATTTTGACATTCCGTGCAACACCTTGAAATAATCATCGGATGCACCATAAAGTATATCGTCACCAGAAATGCAAAAGGGTCTATCATGACTGTTGATAATTTTACAGATGCAAAGAACAGAATAATATGAACACCATTGTGGCTACAACAGCGATTTTCCTGGATACTTTCAAAATGCAAGTACATTAGAAGGACTACATAGTTATGTTTTGCAAACAAATTTGTTCTTCAAACTGTTTGAATTTCGGTCATAAAGTCGAAATTTTTTGCAAAATAATTCTACATTTTGGTGTATTGTCAATCAAAAACTCAAAGTTGGATTTTTGTGTTGTTCGGTCCTTTTGCATTTTTGGTGACGTTATGTATTCTGAGTCGTGGTAATATTCTAAGACGGTCTATCCGTGTCCGTCCGTCTGTCTGTCTGTTTGTTGAAAGCAAACGAAATTAGCTAGGTGTTTTAACAATTTCACATATCGATCATTCCATGTCAAACCGAACACCTTTTTTACATCACCATTTCCGATTTCATGTATGATAACTAAACTTTATAAAATATTTGATTCGTAGAAGACGAAAAAAAACGAAATTTTTTTTTCAAAATATATGACCAATTGAAATTTGGGAAAATCAAGAAGAACGTGCCGAGGTATAAACATTGAAAATGGTGTAGTGAAAAAACGCGTGGTATGAAGGCTTATTTTAAAGGTAATTACAAGTACTTTTCTTGGCTATTGACTGCTTCTAACAACAATTTTGCGTATTCTTCTTCTTTTGTATTTTTCACTATCAAAAACACCAACCTAAACAAGTAAGGAAAGACTTAAGTCGGGCGGACCCGACTATATGATACACTCCACTTTATATCCGAATACAATTCAATTCGGTAAAAAAGTGAAAACGGGAAGAATTTGTGTTTCCTAATCACAGACTAATATGACCTGGTCCAATTTGTCAAATCGAGTAGAATATTTGTATCGGGACTATATCCAAACATGGAGTGAAGTGACTAACTTTCATAATCAATTTGAAGAAATTCGGTGAAAATGTGTGGTTTCTGGGGCGGAAAAAGTCAATACGGGAGCTATATGTAAATCTGAACCGATCTGACCCATTTTCACCATAGCTGTTTCTAGTTGCAATATAAGATATTTTGCAAGATTTGAAGAAGATCTGTTAAAATATGTGGTTTATAGAGCGGAAAAAGTGAAATTTCCAAAACAGTTTAAACACTAAATATTGAGAGATATTTTCAGCTACAGTCGTTTGGTTGGTTGTATTCCCATCCTATTTTAATGCCAAAAGTTAAAATTTTGATAATCCATTTCTATCCGTGCATAACCTATCATTCCATAACCTAACTTCATGATTCTGCCCATACGTAAGTATTTGCACAAATCATTTTGATTTTACGAGTTTATCAGTCAGGTATGGAATGTATACACCGAATTCCATGACTCTAGTTAAGGCCAATTGCTTGGTATCCTTTTTCCCATTTAACCCCCTTAAAAGTACGACTTTCGAAAATGTCTTTATTTTACGTTTCTATGCAATTAGAGGAATGTAGACACTAAAACCCATTCTAGCTGTAGCCGTTTAGCTGGTACCATTTTTATACCCTCCACCTCCAGGATGGGGGTATATTCACTTTGTCATTCCGTTTGTAACACCTTGAAATATTCATCGGAGACCCCATAAAGTATATATATTCTGGGTCGTGGTAAAATTCTAAGACGATATAGCCATGTCCGTCTGTCCGTCTGTCTGTCTGTCTGTCTGTCTGTCTGTCTGTTGAAAGCACGATAGCGGCCGAACGAAATGAGCTAGGAGGTTGAAATTTTTCCTAAATGTGTCTTATGGTTGTAGATCGGTTGGGATTGAAAGTGGACGAAATCGGCCCAGAGGGAAAATATTTTCCCTCACAAGGACTGAAAATACCCCTAATATTTTGAGTATTTCAGCATGTTTTTTGAACATATTAGCTTGTATTTACTTGATATTTGCAATGCGCATTCCCTTTATAGTATAAAAGGCCACCATATAGTGATTTTTATTTGTAGGGGGCGAAATGGGACAAAAAGGGATAAAAATGGTACCTTTCAAACGACAACAGATAGAAACACGAAATTTGGCGTGTATATTCCTCTAATAGAGTAGATAAATAATATAAAAGTATTTTTTCTAAATTCGTACTTTAAAGGGGTTAAAAGGGGCAAAACTGATAAAAATAGTACCAACCTAACGGCTGCACCTAGAATAGTGAAATTCGATATATACATTCCTTTGATTGCGTAGACACGTAAAATAAAAGAACTTTCCAAAATTCGTACATTTTGGGGTTCAAATGGAAAAGGGGATAAAAATAGTACCTACCAAATGACAGCAGCTAGAATCATGAAATTCGGAGTATACATTCCTCTGACTGTGTAGACACGAAAAATAAAACGTTTTTTCCAAATTCGTCCTTTCAAGGGATACAATGGCTACAGGGGATAAAAATAGTACCAACTAAACGAATACAGCTATGATGAAAATGATGAAATTCAGTGTGTACATCCCTCTAATTGTGTAGATACGTAAAATAAAGAGATTTTAGATAGTCGTACTCTTGAGGGGGCAAAATTGGAAAAAGGGGATAAAAATGGTACCAACAAAATGACAGCTGATAAAATCATGGAATTCGGTGTATACATTCCTCTGACTGCATAGCCACATAAAATATTTTTTTCCAAGTTCGTACTTTATTTTGTTGCTTTTACGACAAAAAATGGTAGAATCATGAAGTTATCTTATACTGCGTACGTGAGAGATAAGGTATTTTCAAAATTTATACTTTTGAAATTAAAATAGGATGGAAATACAACCAACCAAACGACTGTAGCTGAAAAAACTCTCTCTGTCCCCCAATATTTAGGATATTTATGATTGCTCCCTTATATTTACTTTATGAATTGAAGTATTATATCCATTATATATATAGTATACAAATATTGGTAGCTTGGCTTATTAATTAAATTTCTTATTTTCATACAGTTAAAATTTGTTGCGGGCATTCCTCTTGTAGCTTGGAAGCACCACAAAGAAAATAAAAGTTTTAGCGGGCGAAATGGGACAAAAAGAGATAAAATATGGTACCAATGATACGACAACAGCTAGAATCATGAAATTCGGTGTGTAGGATTTTTCGAAATTTTTACTTTTAAGGGATATAATTAAAAAGAGGGATAAAAATGGGACCTACCAAACCGCTGAAGTTGAAATCATGAAATTCGGTGTATACATTCTGACTATGAAGACTCGAAAAAGGGTTTTTTCGAAATTTGTACATTTGGGCGGAGAATGGGGATATCTTTAAAATTTATGCTTTTCTTTTCACTTTGTCTGTATCTGAAAATGCTTCTTTCTAATGGCGACTGACAATCGCCTAATATTTAGGCATGTTCACTTTCACAATTTCAGCATTTTATTTATATATAGTAGTCGATTTTAAACAGTGCGCATAAGTATAGCTTATAGTTTGAAATAGTAATCAAATATAGTAATGTGCATAAAAATATCACAATTTTCGTAATATGGTACTGTGCTTCTATGTAAAGTCGACATCCTTTATTCTGCTGGTAATACTGTGGAATACACTCCGGGGTGGAGGGTATATAAGATTCGGCCCGGCCGAACTTAACGCCTTCTTACTTGTTATCCCTCTGTTCCCATTGTATCCCTTGAAAGTACGAATTTGGAATAACCTTTTTATTTTTCGTGACTTTTCTTCGTGTCTTATTCTAGGTGTAGCTGTTTGGTTGGTACTGTTTTTATCTCTCTGCCCATTTTACCTCTTAAAGGTACGAATTTAGAAAACCTCCTTTTGAAAAATCTTTCTATTTTGCGCGTCTACGCAATCAGAGGAATGTATGCACCAAATTTCATGATTCTATCTGCGGCCATTTGCGGCTATTTTTACCCGTATTTCCTTCTTATCCTCTTAAAAGTATGAACTTCGAAAAATCCCATAGTATGAAAATTGGAAAAATCTGTTTATTTTTCATATCTATTCATTATCATTATTCTCGGCGCAGCCGTTTGGATGGTACTATTTTTATACCTCTCCATCCATTTTGCCCCTTAAAAAGGGCAACATTTTGGAATATTTTCTTTTATATTATGTATATACTTTATGTATACAGTGTAATGTAAACACCGAATTCCGTGCCTCTAGCTGTTGTCGTTTGAAAGGTAAAATTTTTATCCCTTTTTGTCCAATTTCACCCCCTACAAATAAGAATCACTTTATGGTGAACGTTTATGCTATCAGGGGAATGCGCATTCCAAACATCAAGTAAATATAAGCAGATGTATAAAAGCATGATGTATGTAAACATTAGGGACATTTTCAGTCCTTGTGGGGGAAGAACTTTTTCCAGTAGACCGATTTTGCCCACTTTCAATCCCAACAACAACAATAAAACACATTTGTGTCAACGTTCTAGCTCATTTCGGTTAGATGCTAGCGTGCTTTCAACAGACGGAGAGACGTACGGAAGGACATGGCTAGATCGCCTTAGAATTTTATGACGATCAAGAATATATATATTTTATAGGTTCCCGGGTCGATATTTCATGGTGTTACAAACGGAATGACAAAGTTAGTATACCCACATCCTGGAGGTGGAGAGTATAAAAATAAATGTTTTTTCATAATTTTCCCAACATACTTCTACGTGAACAGCCTGCCGGAAATACTGTGGAATACACACCATGGTGGAGGGTATATACGATTGGCCGCGTTCGAACTTAACGCCTCTTTGCTTGTTTTGCCAGAGAATATCCATTCAAATATCACTTCTTGTATGTTTTCTATTTTGTCGTTTTGGTCCCTGTCGCGACACTGTGCGACATACAAAGTTGTGACCGAGGCTGTGTTGCTGTTTCCATTGCCTTAATGTGGTGGAGTATGTTATGTTGAATATTGGTCATATTGCATGTTGCCAATGTTGCTTTGGCTAGCTTGGCTGGCTGACTGGACGCCTTAGAATATAATTTACTATTGAAATATTACAAGTTGGCTGGCTGAGTTGGATTTCTTTTTTTCGGCACACATTTGCACACACAAATATTATATTTATTAAATGTTTATATTTTTTAGCATTTGTTGTTGATGTTGTTGCTGCTGTTGCTCATATGTGACATAAAAACAACAATATTTTATTATGCATATTTCTGGGTAATGTAGTTGTCGTTGTTTGCGTTGTGTTGCTGCTGCTGTTGCTGTTGCATTGGCAATTGTTGTTGAAATTCATAACTTGTCGTCGCCAAATGCACTCGTATTACATTATGAATATTACACGTTTTCGATATCCAGTAGGTTGGGGTTGGTTGGTTGTTTGTCTCTGATTGTCACTTGGATTGTTTGCCTGTTGTTTTTGTGCAAAACTCACACAATGTGAAAACACAAACAGTTTTCCCCCACGTTGCACGGTCTGCTCTGTCAGCTCTGTCTATGCTGATCGATCAATTGATAATTCAAACAGATCGATTGTTTAGTGCACGACATGTAAAAATATTAAAAGTTATTGACGACATCGACAGCGACAAGCTCACACAACACAGAGATAAGTTGTTGTCGCTGTTGTTGTAGTTGGCGGTGGTATTGCCGTCGCCGTCGTCAGTGACAAGAGTCAACTGAAACGTTTATGCAACGCGGCAATAAATTTAACACACCTCGTATGTATTTCAATCGGACGTCTTTTTGGGATTCCAATTGGGAGGATTGCCAGCACTTCGCTAGAAAATTTTTGCGACAATGAAATCTACAGAGATGAGAACACTGGCACATCTTCGAGGTGATCATACCAAGACCAACAAATTGGAGCTTGAAAACATTATCAAAAACGAAGTGAGTCTCATCAGATCTAATGAAGGTGTTGAGCAAAGGAAAAGTACAAAGCGGGAGTATCTTATGCCGTAGGCAGAGAAAGGAGTCGAGCTGCGCTTATGTCGTTCTTTCTCTTCGCAACGACGCTTCCCCGGATGACAACGGCTGAAATCGACTCCATCAAAAAAGGATTAAAATGGTACCAAGTTAAGTATTGCAGCTATATTGTAGGATTTTTCTAAATTTGTACATTTAAGGGAAACGGGATAAAAATGGTACAAACCATCACTCTGACCCATCGAAACATAAACGAATTTTTTTAATTTAAAATTTTAAGAGGAAATCGGGAGTAGAAAGTATAAAAATGGTACAACCAAAGTATTTCAGCTAGAATCGTAATATTCGCCATATACACTCTGACCACATAGAAGCTCAATATAAATGGATTTTTCGAAACGGCACAAAAAGGGATAAAATGGTACTAACCAAAGTATTGCAGGAAGAATCATGAAAATTTGCGCAACATAACAGGATTGCGAAGTTTGTACTTTTAAGGGAAAGACGACAAAAAGGCATAAAAATGGTACCGAGCAAAGCAAAGTGTGGTTAAATTTTAAGGACCGATGTTAATTTTGAATAGAACACACATTATGTAGGAAATTATTGTCATAAACCGCACCAAAGAGTCACCCTTTGTGGGTGCATTGGTTTTTCGACAATCACTCTTGGATTATCATTCGCCCAAATGCGGCAATTCTGCTTATTAACGAATCCACTGAGGTGAAAATGTGTGATCAAACTGAAATTGCAATGTCAAATGAAATGCAGAAAAAAACTTGCCTGGGCGATAAATGGTACTAAGCAAAAGGGCTACAGCTAAAAAAGTGAGATTCGCTGTGTACATTGCTCTGATTTCGTAGACAAGAAAAGAGATCTTCCGATATTTGTACCTTCAGGATTTAAATGGGATTAAATTTGGCACCAATCAAGAGTCTCATGAAATTCGTCTGACTGTGGTACGGACATTTGGACTGTAGCTGGAATCTAGAAATTGCAAATGTGTAAATCGGCACTGAGGGAAATTGTTTTCACCTAATAACGATTGACAACGCACCTGATAAATAGGGCATATTTTTGAAGATTTCTGCCACGCTTACAAGGCAAGGCTACCAACATGTTTACACTATATTTATCGAAGTAATACTTGCAGTCAGTTCAAAAAATAAATATTTATATATATATATATATATTACCAAAAAAGCTTAAATACCATAAATATTGGTAGATAGTGGGTGCTACAGTTGGTTGTATTTCCATTCTATTTTAATTCCAAAGGTACACATTTTGAAAATCCATTATCAGACGTACATTGTGCAAAATAACCTAACTTCATGATTCAACCAATTTTTGCCGTAAAAGAAAAAGTACGAATTTGGAAAAAACTTTTTATTTTGCGTGTCTATGCAGTCAGAGGAATGATTCCAGCTGCGGCCATTTGGTTGGTACCATTTTTACCCCCTTTAAGACTATATAAAATCTCTTTATTTGACGTTTCTACCCAATTAGAATTTCATCATTCAAGATGTAGTCGTTTAGTTAGTACTATTTTTATCCCTCTGTACCATTGTATCCCTTGAAAGTGTGTGTCTACGCAGTCAGAGGAATGTATATTCTGAATTGCATGACTCTAGCTGCGGTCATTTGGTTGGTACTATTTGTAACCCCCTTTTTCCATTTTAACCCCAAAAAGTACGAATTTCGAAAAATCCGTTTATTTTCCGTGTCTACACAGTCAGAGGAATGTATAATCCAAATTTCATGCCACTAGCTGCGCTCATTTGCTTGGTACTATTTGTATCCCCTTTTTCCATTTTAACCCCAAAAAGTACGAATTTTGAAAATTCCGTGTATTTTACGTGTCTATGCAATCAGAGGAATGTATACACCGAATTTGATTATTCTAGGGGCAGCCGTTTGTTTGGTACCATTTTTATCCCTCTATTCCCATTTTACCCCTTAAAAGTACTAATTTGGAAAAAATAATTTTATATTACGTATCTACTCTATTAGAGGAATGTACACACCGAATTTCGTGTTTCTTGCTGTTGTCGTTTAATATGTACCATTTTTAACCCTTTTTTGCCCCATTTCACTCCCTATAAATAAGAATCACTTTATGGTGATATAAAAACGTTCTGTCGTTATACCCTCCACTATGGTATTATGTCTTTGTGCATTTGTTTGCAACACCTAAAAGGAGGAGAGATGGGGTCCATCGTTTATTATACCGATCGACTTAGAATCACTTGCTTTGTTCACTGTATTCGACTCAAAAAACTTTGTACAGAACACTTGTATTTCAAATGGCTATTTGAAATTTTGATAATATCTCCGACAAAAAGTGGAAAATTAAACAAAAAATCTTTGTAATTTTTATACACTCCACGAGAGTATTATGGCTTTGTGCATTTGTTTGTAACACCCACAAGGAAGCGGGATAGACCCATTGTTAAGTATACCGATCGACTTAGAATCACTTTCTGAGTCGATTTAGCAATGTCCGTCTGTCCGTCTGTCCGTCTGTCTGTCCGTCTGTCTGTCCGTCTGTCTGTCCGTCTGTCTGTCTGTCTGTCTGTCCATCTATTGTTGTAATCAAACTACAGGTCGCAATTATAGTCCGATCTTAACAAAAATTGGCACAAGTAAGTTTTGTGGATCAAGGACGAACGCTATTTAATTTGAGACAAATCGGTTCAGATTTAGATATAGCCCCCATACAAATGTTGCTCCCGATTTGACATTTTCCGCTCTAGAAACGACATATTGCACCCGATATTCTTTAAAATTGACACAACATCTTACAATCCGACTATAAACACCTATGCAAAAATTGGGTAAGATCGGTTCAGATTTAGATATAGCCCCCATACAAATGTTGCTCCCGATTTGACATTTTCCGCTCTAGAAACGACATATTGCACCCGATATTCTTAAAAATTGACACAACATCTTATAATCCAACTAGAAACACCTATGCAAAAATTGGGTAAGATCGGTTCAGATTTAGATATAGCTCCCATACAAATGTCGCTCCCGATTTGACATTTTCCGCTCTAGAAACGACATATTGCACCCGATATTCTTAAAAATTGACACAACATCTTATAATCCAACTAGAAACACCTATGCAAAAATTGGGTAAGATCGGTTCAGATTTAGATATAGCTCCCATACAAATGTCGCTCCCGATTTGACATTTTCCGCTCTAGAAACCACATATTGTACCCGATTTTCTTTAAAATTGACACAACATCTTATAATCCAACTAGAAACACCTATGCAAAAATTGGGTAAGATCGGTTCAGATTTAGATATAGCCCCCATACAAATGTCGCTCCCGATTTGACATTTTCCGCTCTAGAAACCACATATTGTACCCGATTATCTTTAAATTTGGCACAACATCTTATAATCCAACTATAAACACCTATGCAAAAATTGGTAAGATCGGTTCAGATTTAGATATAGCCCCCATACAAATGTCGTTCCCGATTTGACATTTTCCTCTGTAGAAACCACATATTGTACTCGATTTCTTTAAATTTTGCACAACATCTTATAATCTTACTAGAAACACCTATGCAGAAATTGGGTAAGATCGGTTCAGATTTAGATATAGCCCCCATACAAATGTCGCTCCCGATTTGACCTCAGCCGCTTTAAAAGCCACATATTGTGCTCGATTTTCTTTAAATTTCGCACAACATCTTATAATCTAACTAAACAAAACTATGATGAAAGTGGGTAAGATCGGTTCAGATTTAAATATAGCCCAAATTCAAATGTTGCTCCCATAAGTTTAACCGATTTTGGCCAAACTATATATTTTATATTTCACCTATTTCGTTCCAGGTTTCAATATATCCTCATACAAATGTCCTTTCCGATATAAAATTTTTTGTCAAACACATACATTTACAGGATACAAAAAACCTTGTCTTTTTCACTTTTTCACCGAATTGAATTGTATTCCGATTGAAAGTGGAGTGTATCACAGAGT
>CANDYM010000145.1:0-2500 GCA_947397865.1 Polietes domitor
CATCGTTCCAGGTTTCAATATACCCCCATACAAATGTCCTTTCCGATTTAACATTTTTTGTCAAACACATACATTTACAGGATGCAAAAATCCTTCCCGATTTCAATTTTTTACCGAATTGAATTGTAATGTGATAGAAAGTCCGTCCGTCTTTAGCCTTTCCTTACTTGTTTGGGAGATGCCCATATGTCCATACTTTGGTATAACCCAAATGGGGCCCAATCTGATCTATTACAGCTCTAGAAACTACATCTTCCATCGTATCTTCATCAAATTTTGCAGATCATGATATTTTTCAACTAGGAATACCTACCGTGAATGAGAAATAAATAGGCCCATGTTTTGGACCAGAACCAAAATGTTGTTATCGGCCCCCTTTTAAAATGTCGGTCCGATTCATCCTATCACTACTGTATAATTTGTATTTGTCTGTACAATATACGTTAAATATGACTAAAGATGAATTTATAGTAACTGTATAATTTTTATGAACTACATAAAATTGCTTCCATAAAATACGTGGGTTTAGTAATCAAAGCGAGATACATACGAAGGAGTGGTGTAGGGTATTATATAGTCGGCCCCGCCCGACTTTAGCCTTTCCTTACTTGTTTATTGTTATCGTAGTGACAGAGAGTTGATTAGAGGTGGAGGTGTAGCGGTCATGAATTTCTGCCTAAAGTCGATACTTCCTTGATGGAAAAAATTGGTGTAAAAATTAAATTAAATGATAATACAGAAATAAGCATATATAGCTGTTATTTCCCTGGTGTATCATCAGACCTTCAGATCTTAAAAAGACTCAGTTTAAATCGGATCTCAGAAAGTTTTCTACAATTCAAGGAAACTATATTCTGGGCGGAGGTTTTAATTGCAGGAGTCGGGAATGGGGCTGTCTGAGATCGATCGAACTGCTGGGGAAATATTCTTCAGGATTTGACAACATTAAATACGTTTGGACTAATATACCCATCAGAACCTAATAATAGTGCATGTCCGCCTGTTTTAGACTGTTATATTACAAATATTCCGGACAAATTGTCTGCAGCATTAATACTCAACGCTTTAGATTCGGATCACATACCAGTCCAAACGACATATAATTCTTCGTATAAATCTTCAAATAAGATATAATTACGAGAATGCGAGCGCTCCGGTAGTCGAGTTGGTAGCGTGCTCGGCTATCAGCGTGGGGGTTGTGGGTTCGATTCCCACTAGAGGCTCTGGTCTGTCGCTGCAATAACTAGCTACAATGGTATTATTCACCCCGGCTCAATCCCTGGAACCAAAATTAGAATATAAATTTACTTTGCATTGTAATTCATAATAAATAAATAAATAAATAAATAAATAAATAAATAAATAAATAAATAAATAAATAAATAAATAAATAAATAAATAAATAAATAAATAAATAAATAAATAAATAAATAAATAAATAAATAAATAAATAAATAAATAAATAAATAAATAAATAAATAAATAAATAAATAAATAAATAAATAAATAAATAAATAAATAAATAAATAAATAAATAAATAAATAAATAAATAAATAAATAAATAAATAAATAAATAAATAAATAAATAAATAAATAAATAAATAAATAAATAAATAAATAAATAAATAAATAAATAAATAAATAAATAAATAAATAAATAAATAAATAAATAAATAAATAAATAAATAAATAAATAAATAAATAAATAAATAAATAAATAAATAAATAAATAAATAAATAAATAAATAAATAAATAAATAAATAAATAAATAAATAAATAAATAAATAAATAAATAAATAAATAAATAAATAAATAAATAAATAAATAAATAAATAAATAAATAAATAAATAAATAAATAAATAAATAAATAAATAAATAAATAAATAAATAAATAAATAAATAAATAAATAAATAAATAAATAAATAAATAAATAAATAAATAAATAAATAAATAAATAAATAAATAAATAAATAAATAAATAAATAAATAAATAAATAAATAAATAAATAAATAAATAAATAAATAAATAAATAAATAAATAAATAAATAAATAAATAAATAAATAAATAAATAAATAAATAAATAAATAAATAAATAAATAAATAAATAAATAAATAAATAAATAAATAAATAAATAAATAAATAAATAAATAAATAAATAAATAAATAAATAAATAAATAAATAAATAAATAAATAAATAAATAAAGAAATAAAGAAATAAATAAATAAATAAATAAATAAATAAATAAATAAATAAATAAAGAAATAAATAAATAAATAAATAAATAAATAAATAAATAAATAAATAAATAAATAAATAAATAAATAAATAAATAAATAAATAAATAAATAAATAAATAAATAAATAAATAAATAAATAAATAAATAAATAAATAAATAAATAAATAAATAAATAAATAAATAAATAAATAAATAAATAAATAAATAAATAAATAAATAAATAAATAAATAAATAAATAAATAAATAAATAAAT
>CANDYM010000145.1:5000-17043 GCA_947397865.1 Polietes domitor
TTTTATGTAGTTCATAAAAATTATACAGTTACTATAAATTCATCTTTAGTCATATTTAACGTATATTGTACAGACAAATACAAATTATACAGTAGTGATAGGATGAATCGGACCGACATTTCAAAAGGGGCCGATAACAACATTTTGGGCCTGGTCCAAAACATGGGCCTATATATTTCTCATTCACGGTAGGTATTCCTAGTTGAAAAATATCATGATCTGCAAAATTTGATGAAGATACGATGTAAGATGTAGTTTCTAGAGCTGTAATAGATCAGATTGGGCCCCATTTAGGTTATACCAAAGTATGAACATATGGGCATCTCCCAAACAAGTAAGGAAAGGCTAAAGACGGACGGACTTTCTATCATATTAGAATTCAATTCGGTAAAAAATTGAAATCGGGAAGGATTTTTGCATCCTGTAAATGTATGTGTTGGACAAAAAATGTTAAATCGGAAGGGACATTTGTATGGGGGTATATTGAAACCTGGAACGATGTGACCCGCTTTCACCATGTCTGTTTATTGGTGAAATATAATATGTAAAATTTGGCCAAAATCGGTTAAACATTCGGGAGCGACATATGTATGGGGGCTATATCTAAATCTGAACCGATCTTACCCAATTTTTGCATACGTGTTTCTAGTTGGATTATAAGATGTTCTGCAATATGTCGTTTCTAGAGCGGAAAATGTTAAATCGGGAGCGGCATATGTATGGGGGCTATATCTTAATTTGAACCGATCTTACCCAATTTTTGCATACATGTTTCTAGTTTGATTATAAGATGTTCTGCAAAATTTAAAGAAAATCGGGTACAATATGTCGTTTCTAGAGCGGAAAATGTCAAATCGGGAGCGACATTTGTATGGGGGCTATATCTAAATCTGAACCGATCTTACCCAATTTTTGCATACGTGTTTCTAGTTCGATTATAAGATGTTCTGCAAAATTTAAAGAAAATCGGGTACAATATGTCGTTTCTAGAGCGGAAAATGTCAAATCGGGAGCGACATATGTATGGGGGCTATATCTAAATCTGAACCGATCTTACCCAATTTTTGCATACGTATTTCTAGTTCGATTATAAGATGTTCTGCAAAATTTAAAGAAAATGGGGTACAATATGTCGCTTCTAGAGCGGAAAATGTCAAATCGGGAGCGACATTTGTATGGGGGCTATATCTAAATCTGAACCGATTTCCTCCAAATTCAATACCAATGGTCCTTGGCCAGAAAAAATATTTTCAGCCAAGTTTCATGACAATCGGATAACAATTGCGACCTGTAGAGTGCGAACAAGCTTAGATGGACAGCAGACGGACGGACGGACGGACGGACGGACGGACAGACGGACAGACGGACAGACAGACATCGTTAAATCGACTCAGCTGGTGATTCTAAGCCGATCGGTATACTTAAAGGTGGGTCTAGCTCGATTATTTCTTGGTGTTACAAACATTTGGCGCGAAACTAACTTATAATACCCTAGACCACGTAGTGGTGTAGGGTATAAAAAAACAACAAGTAAGGATAGGCTAAAGTCGGGCGGGGCCGACTATATAATACCCTACACCACTCCCTCGTATGTATCTCGCTTTGATTACTAAGCCCACGTATTTCATGGAAGCAATTTTATGTAGTTCATAAAAATTATACAGTTACTAAAATTCATCTTTAGTCATATTTAACGTATATTGTACAGACAAATACAAATTATACAGTAGTGATAGGATGAATCGGACCGACATTTCAAAAGGGGCCGATAACAACATTTTGGGCCTGGTCCAAAACATGGGCCTATATATTTCTCATTCACGGTAGGTATTCCTAGTTGAAAAATATCATGATCTGCAAAATTTGATGAAGATACGATGTAAGATGTAGTTTCTAGAGCTGTAATAGATCAGATTGGGCCCCATTAGGTTATACCAAAGTATGAACATATGGGCATCTCCCAAACAAGTAAGGAAAGGCTAAAGACGGACGGACTTTCTATCATATTAGAATTCAATTCGGTAAAAAATTGAAATCGGGAAGGATTTTTGCATCCTGTAAATGTATGTGTTGGACAAAAAATGTTAAATCGGAAGGGACATTTGTATGGGGGTATATTGAAACCTGGAACGATGTGACCCGCTTTCACCATGTCTGTTTATTGGTGAAATATAATATGTAAAATTTGGCCAAAATCGGTTAAACATTCGGGAGCGACATATGTATGGGGGCTATATCTAAATCTGAACCGATCTTACCCAATTTTTGCATACGTGTTTCTAGTTGGATTATAAGATGTTCTGCAATATGTCGTTTCTAGAGCGGAAAATGTTAAATCGGGAGCGGCATATGTATGGGGGCTATATCTTAATTTGAACCGATCTTACCCAATTTTTGCATACATGTTTCTAGTTTGATTATAAGATGTTCTGCAAAATTTAAAGAAAATCGGGTACAATATGTCGTTTCTAGAGCGGAAAATGTCAAATCGGGAGCGACATTTGTATGGGGGCTATATCTAAATCTGAACCGATCTTACCCAATTTTTGCATACGTGTTTCTAGTTCGATTATAAGATGTTCTGCAAAATTTAAAGAAAATCGGGTACAATATGTCGTTTCTAGAGCGGAAAATGTCAAATCGGGAGCGACATATGTATGGGGGCTATATCTAAATCTGAACCGATCTTACCCAATTTTTGCATACGTGTTTCTAGTTCGATTATAAGATGTTCTGCAAAATTTAAAGAAAATGGGGTACAATATGTCGCTTCTAGAGCGGAAAATGTCAAATCGGGAGCGACATTTGTATGGGGGCTATATCTAAATCTGAACCGATTTCCTCCAAATTCAATACCAATGGTCCTTGGCCAGAAAAAATATTTTCAGCCAAGTTTCATGACAATCGGATAACAATTGCGACCTGTAGAGTGCGAACAAGCTTAGATGGACAGCAGACGGACGGACGGACGGACGGACGGACAGACGGACAGACGGACAGACGGACAGACGGACAGACAGACATCGTTAAATCGACTCAGCTGGTGATTCTAAGCCGATCGGTATACTTAAAGGTGGGTCTAGCTCGATTATTTCTTGGTGTTACAAACATTTGGCGCGAAACTAACTTATAATACCCTAGACCACGTAGTGGTGTAGGGTATAAAAAGTGTCCTGGTTCTGACAGAATATAAAATAAATGTTTGAAGGTTATCCCAAATAGCGGCTTACATTTGCTGTTAAAAACTGTTTTAATGCTTGCATAAATTTATGCTATTTTATATTATTATTTATATTTTATATTATTTATATTTTATATTGTTATTGTCATTTCTAAACATGGAAAGATAGCTCAAATCCAGAGTCATATAGGCCAATATGGTCTACTAAACACGATGAGCAAAGCTTTGGAAAAAAATCAGCAAAAGTCAATTACATAAAAGATATTTTACCCAACCAGCAATTCGGCTTTCGTTCCGAACACAATACCACGCAACCATTAACTCGGATTAACCAGTAAGGAAAGGCTAAAGTCGGGCGGGGCCGACTCTATGATACACTCCACTTTCAATCCGAATACAATTCCATTCGGTGAAAAGGTGAAAATGGGAAGGTTTTTGTATCCTGTAAATGTATGTGTTTGACAAACAATTTTATATCGGAAAGGACATTTGTATGAGGATATATTGAAACCTGGAACGAAATAGATGAAATATAAAATGTATAGTTTGGCCAAAATCGGTTAAACTTATGGGAGCAACATTTGAATTTGGGCTATATTCTGAACCGATCTTACCCACTTTCACCATAGTTTTGTTTAGTTAGATTATAAGATGTTGTGCGAAATTTAATTCGAGCACAATATGTGGCTTTTAAAGCGGCAAAAGTCAAATCGGGAGCGACATTTGTATGGGGGCTATATCTAAATCTGAACCGATTTTACCCAATTTCTGCATAGTGTTTCTAGTTGGATTATAAGATGTTGTCCCAAATTTAAAGAAAATCGGGTACAATATGTGGTTTCAACAGAGGAAAATGTCAAATCGGGACGACATTTGTATGGTGGCTATATCTAAATCTGAACCGATTGGACCTATTTTCACCATAGATGTTCTTAGTTTAAATATAAGATGTTTGCCAAATCTGAAGACAATCTGATACAATATGTGTTTTTCTAGAGCGCAAATTCAAATCGGGAGCGACATTTGTATGGGGCCTATATCTAAAATCTGAACCGATCTAGCCCGCTTTAGCCACAGGTGTTTCTAGTTAGATTATAAGATGTTGTGCCAAATTTAAAGAAAATCGATTAGAATATGTGACATTTAAAGCGGAAAAAGTCAAATCGGGAGCGACATTTATATGGGGGCTATATCTAAATCTGAACCGATCTTACCCAATTTCAGCATAGGTGTTTCTAGTAAGATTATAAGATGTTGTGCCAATTTAAAGAAAATCGAGTACAATATGTGGTTTCTACAGAGGAAAATGTCAAATCGGGAACGACATTTGTATGGGGGCTATATATAAATCTGAACCGATTTGACCTATTTTCACCATAGATGTTCTTAGTTTAATATAAGATGTTTTGCCAAATCTGAAGACAATCTGATACAATATGTGGTTTCTTGAGCGGAAAAAGTCAAATCGGGAGCGAAATTTGTATGGGAGTTATATATAATCTGAACCGATCTGACCGATATTCACCATGGGAGTTTCTAGTGGGAATATAAGATGTTTTACCAAATCTGAAGACAATCTGATACATTATGTGGTCTCTAGAGCGGAAAAGTCAAATGGGGAGAGAAATTTGTATGGGAGCTATATATAAATCTGAACCGATTTAACACATTTTTACCACAGGTGTTTCTAGTTACAATATAAGATGTTTTGCCACTTTTAAAGAAAATCTGTTGTAATATGTGGTATCTAGAGTGAAAAGAGTCAAATCGGGAGTGAAATTCGTATAGGGGCTATATCTAAATCTGAACCGATTTTCTTCAAATTAAATAGCGTTCGTCCTTATCCCGTAAAACATCGTTGTGCAAAGTTTCATTTGGTTCTGTCTACAATGATCGTGATTACAAGAATAGATGGACGGACGGACGGACGGACGGACGGACGGACAGACAGACAGACAGACAGACGGACATTGCTAAATCGACTCAGAAAGTGATTCTAAGACGATCGGTATAATTAACAATGGGTCTATCTCGTTTCCTTTTGGGTGTTACAAACAAATGCACAAAGACATAATACTCTCGTGGAGTGTATAAAAATATTGTTAAAAACAGTTTTAATGTAGGCAATATGGTGCTATTAGATATAAAGTCTTCTTTCGATTCAGTTTGGCACGACGCATTGATACGCAAGTTGATACAAATTGGGGTTAGATATACCTACAATAAAAATTATCAATAGTTTTTAACGAATAGAACTTTATAGTTAATATTGGAGACAAACAATCAAAAATTTACACGGTGCGTGCTGGGTGTCCTCAAGGGTCTTGCCTTTCTCTCATTCTATATAATATTTATACTCATGATTTTCCTTTACTAGATGGATTTGAATCAACAATTTTTGCAGATGATACAGCGATTTTGAGTTCAAATATATATCTTCTGATATATTGCTCAATCTTCAGAAATCGTTAGATGATGTTATTGATTATTTCAACAAATGGAAGATTGTAGAAAATGCATCCAAAGCCATTTACTTCACAAGAAAAAGAAAAAAACTGTTTCTTACGTAACTCACAAACTAAGAATGACGGTGTGAGTGCCCCTTGGGAACAAAAAGTAAATATTTGGGCGTAATTCTTGGCCAAAAATGATATACAGAGTCCACATAAGCTATACTATAAACAAAATCAATATTACTGTTAAAGTTGTATATTATATCATTAATAAAAATTCTAAATTAAGCATTGAAAACAAGCTTGTAATTTTAAAAGTGATATTTCATGCTATCCTCTTTTATGGCGTTCCTGTATGACACGATGCTTCAGATTGTCACATGAAACGTTTACAAATAAGTCAAAATAAAATCTTAAAAATGATGTGTAATTTGCCATACCACTTTTCGACTGCCCGTCTTCATTCAAGATATAATGTATCACGAGTTAAAGATAGATTAAATAACATAACACTAAAATTCAATGAAAAATGAATTCTCGAACGTTTTGCTTATGCTTTTCACTTTAATAAGAATTTGCTTCGGTGCCAATGTTATTGAATTCGCATGGCCTCCTCGAACATTTGTCAATGTTCTTTTTCTTTTCTGTTCACTGTAATTGTACCCAACTGTGAAAAAATCTATTCTCCACCTGAAAATGCTCTAAATCTTACCTTGTTTATCATTATTCCCCGAGGAATGACAACTTCACTGCAAGTGTTTCGAGCCGATTTTTTACATTAACTCTGTTATATTCATTTCAAATTTTCGCTCAAGAAGATTGATAAAAAATCTTTAAATCCAGGAAGTTCTCAGTTGAAAGCTTCGAAACGGAGACGATTTTCGTGTGGTCCAACTATATATTCGTAATAAGTCATAAAAAGAAAACATTGTATACATGGATTTCAGTAAACAGAATACAAGGATTTGTTACACAATCCCAAACCACAACCTTGATATGTTGCAAACACACTCTGACTCAGTTACGAATGTGCATTGTATATATGCAATAAGACACGGGCATCTATCTACCATAATCGGTTCTTCATCGTTCATTCAGTTCTTCTCCACTGTTGTTCATTTGTGATTGTGCGTGGCCAAAAAAGGTATGTAAGGGGTGGTGATGCGAACACATAGCCTACTCAGTCGTCAATCTCGCCGCTACTAGATACATTACCGATAGATTGAATTCGCCACAACATCGAAAAAGGTTTGTACAGATATTACAATTCAATCAATCATATTATGTAGAGACCAGCACATTGAACAAAAGTGGGAAACAATTAAATCAGCCATAATAAATACATGCTCGGATGTACTTGGAAAATCACGATAAGATTTTATTTCACAGCGCACATGGGAACTTATAGACGAACACGCAAATATTAAAGGGAAGTTCCTGTAAAAGATCTTGAAGGACAACTACTCACAAATGTCGAAGATCAGTTGAAAAGATAGAAGCAACATTTTATGAGAGTTTTAAATGTCCTGCGTGAAGGAATCCATATCACTCACACCCTTAGTTCGACTCTGCCAAACGAGCAACAGAGAACAAACCGCGCGGTATTGTATGGAACCCTGTTATACCAAGAAGCTTTGAATCTCTTGATTACGCGGACGATCAATGTGAACTCGCATAAAGATTGCAGGATACGCAGGAGAAACCAAATATTCTGGCCTGTGAATCAAGTGAAGTTGGCCTGAAACTAAATACCGCAAAACGGAGATTCGTATTACGCCAGATCATTAGAGGCGCTAATACGTAACCAAAATCATTTTCAACGTGTCAGTAAACTATAAACGATGGAACTCCTCAACATATAGTGTTAAACCAGTAAGGAAAGGCTAAAGTCGGGCGGGGCCGACTCTATGATACACTCCACTTTCAATCCGAATACAATTCAATTCGGTGAAAATTGAAAATGGGAAGGTTTTTTGTATCCTGTAAATGTATGTGTTTGACAAAAATTTTTATATCGGAAAGGACATTTGTATGAGGATATATTGAAACCTGGAACGAAATAGGTGAAATATAACATGTATAGTTTGGCCAAAATCGGTTAAACTTATGGGAGCAACATTTGAATTTGGACTATATTTAAATCTGAACCGATTTTACCCACTTTCACCATAGTTTTGTTTAGTTAGATTATAAAATCTTGTGCGAAATTTAAAGACAATCGAGCACAATATGTGGCTTTTAAAGCGGCAAAAGTCGAATCGGGAGTGACATTTATATAGGGGCTTTATCTAAATCTGAACCGATCTTACCCAATTTCTGCATAGGTGTTTCTAGTAAGATTATAAGATGTTGTGCCAAATTTAAAGAAAATCGAGTACAATATGTGGTTTGTACAGAGGAAAATTTCAAATCGGGAACGACATTTGTATGGTGGCTATATCTAAATCTGAACCGATTTGACCTATTTTCACCATAGATGTTCTTAGTTTAAATAAAAGATGTTTTGCCAAATCTGAAGACAATCTGATACAATATGTGGTTTCTAGAGCGGAAAAAGTCAAATCGGGAGCGAAATTTGTATGGGAGCTATATATAAATCTGAACCGATCTGACCGATATTCACCATGGGTGTTTCTAGTGGAAATATAAGATGTTTTACCAAATCTGAAGACAATCTGATACATTATGTGGTTTCTAGAGCGGAAAAAGTCAAATCGGGAACGAAATTTGTATGGGAGCTATATATAAATCTGAACCGATCTGTCCGATATTCACCATGGGAGTTTCTAGTGGGAATATAAGATGTTTTACCAAATCTGAAGACAATCTGATACAATATGTGTTTCTAGAGCGGAAAAAGTCAAATCGGGGGCGAAATTTGTATGGGAGCTATATATAAATCTGAACCGATCTGACCGATATTCACCATGGGTGTTTCTAGTGGAAATATAAGATGTTTTACCAAATCTGAAGACAATCTGATACATTATGTGGTCTCTAGAGCGGAAAAAGTCAAATCGGGAGAGAAATTTGTATGGGAGCTATATATAAATCTGAACCGATCTAACACATTTTTACCACAGGTGTTTCTAGTTACAATATAAGATGTTTTGCCAATTTTAAAGAAAATCTGTTGTAATATGTGGTATCTAGAGTGAAAAGAGTCAAATCGGGAGTGAAATTCGTATGGGGGCTATATCTAAATCTGAACCGATTTTCTTCAAATTAAATAGCGTTCGTCCTTATCCCGAAAAACATCGTTGTGCAAAGTTTCATTTGGTTCTGTCTACAATTGCGACCTGTATCGTGATTACAAGAATAGATGGACGGACGGACAGACAGACAGACGGACATTGCTAAATCGACTCAGAAAGTGATTCTAAGACGATCGGTATAATTAAGAATGGGTCTATCTCGTTTCCTTTTGGGTGTTACAAACAAATGCACAAAGACATAATACTCTCGTGGAGTGTATAAAAAATACACATCTTTAAAACCTGCGTTTAATCTGTATTGTTCTATGGGTGCGCAACTTGGTTTGCCGCGGAAGTTTTCAAGAACAGAGTTCAAGTCTTTTTGAACCGCTGTCTTAGAAGAATTCTAAAAAGTTGTTGGCCTCGCACAATTATGGTGTATACCAGCAAAAACTTGAATAACATAGCGAGCTTTCGGCTGTTCAAAACATTTCCGTCTTTTTTGTTTTTATACACTCCACGAGAGTATTATGTCTTTGTGCATTTGTTTGTAACACCCAAAAGGAAGCGTGATATACCCATTGTTAATTATACCGATCGATTTAGCAATGTCCGTCTGTCTGTTTGTCCGTCCGTCCGTCTGTATGTCTGTCCATCTATTCATGTAATCAATGTACAGGTCTCAATTGTAGCCAGAACACAATGAAACTTTGCACAACGAAGTTTTTCGAGATAAGGACGTACGCTATTTAATTTGAAGAAAATCGGTTCAGATTTAGATATAGCCCCCAACGAATTTCACTCCCGATTTGTCTCTTTCTCTCTAGATACCACATATTTTACAGGAAGAACTTATTGTGAAAGTTAGTCACTTCATTCCATGTTTGGATATAGCCCCGATACAAATATTCTTCTCGATTTGACAAATTGTGTCAGGTCATATTAGCCTATGATTAGGAAACGTAAAAAATCCTTCTCATTTTCACTTTTTACCGAATTGAATTGTATTCGGATAGAAAGTGCAATGTATCATATAGTCTATCCCGCCTGACTTTAGCCTTTCCTTGCTTGTTTTTACTCCTTCATTTATATACCCCTCTTCTAGGGTTATTATGTCTTTGTGTATCTGCTTGTAACACCCAAAAGTAAACGAGTTAGACCCATCGTTTGTTATACAGATCGGATCGCAATTATTGTCCAACCACATATTGTAACTGATTTTCTTTAAATTTTTGCGTAACATATTATAATCCAACTAGAACCAGTAAGGAAAGGCTAAAGTCGGGCGGGGCCGACTCTATGATACACTCCACTTTCAATCCGAATACAATTCAATTCGGTGAAAAAGTGAAAATGGGAAGGTTTTTTGTATCCTGTAAATGTATGTGTTTGACAAAAATTTTTATATCGGAAAGGACATTTGTATGAGGATATATTGAAACCTGGAACGAAATAGGTGAAATATAACATGTATAGTTTGGCCAAAATCGGTTAAACTTATGGGAGCAACATTTGAATTTGGACTATATTTAAATCTGAACCGATTTTACCCACTTTCACCATAGTTTTGTTTAGTTAGATTATAAAATCTTGTGCGAAATTTAAAGACAATCGAGCACAATATGTGGCTTTTAAAGCGGCAAAAGTCGAATCGGGAGTGACATTTATATAGGGGCTTTATCTAAATCTGAACCGATCTTACCCAATTTCTGCATAGGTGTTTCTAGTAAGATTATAAGATGTTGTGCCAAATTTAAAGAAAATCGAGTACAATATGTGGTTTGTACAGAGGAAAATTTCAAATCGGAACGACATTTGTATGGTGGCTATATCTAAATCTGAACCGATTTGACCTATTTTCACCATAAATGTTCTTAGTTTAAATAAAAGATGTTTTGCCAAATCTGAAGACAATCTGATACAATATGTGGTTTCTAGAGCGGAAAAAGTCAAATCGGGAGCGAAATTTGTATGGGAGCTATATATAAATCTGAACCGATCTGACCGATATTCACCATGGGTGTTTCTAGTGGAAATATAAGATGTTTTACCAAATCTGAAGACAATCTGATACATTATGTGGTTTCTAGAGCGGAAAAAGTCAAATCGGGAACGAAATTTGTATGGGAGCTATATATAAATCTGAACCGATCTGTCCGATATTCACCATGGGAGTTTCTAGTGGGAATATAAGATGTTTTACCAAATCTGAAGACAATCTGATACAATATGTGGTTTCTAGAGCGGAAAAAGTCAAATCGGGGGCGAAATTTGTATGGGAGCTATATATAAATCTGAACCGATCTGACCGATATTCACCATGGTGTTTCTAGTGGAAATATAAGATGTTTTTACCAAATCTGAAGACAATCTGATACATTATGTGGTCTCTAGAGCGGAAAAAGTCAAATCGGGAGAGAAATTTGTATGGGAGCTATATATAAATCTGAACCGATCTAACACATTTTTACCACAGGTGTTTCTAGTTACAATATAAGATGTTTTGCCAATTTTAAAGAAAATCTGTTGTAATATGTGGTATCTAGAGTGAAAAGAGTCAAATCGGGAGTGAAATTCGTATGGGGGCTATATCTAAATCTGAACCGATTTTCTTCAAATTAAATAGCGTTCGTCCTTATCCCGAAAAACATCGTTGTGCAAAGTTTCAGTTGGTTCTGTCTACAATTGCGACCTGTATCGTGATTACAAGAATAGATGGACGGACGGACGGACGGACGGACGGACGGACAGACAGACAGACAGACGGACATTGCTAAATCGACTCAGAAAGTGATTCTAAGACGATCGGTATAATTAACAATGGGTCTATCTCGTTTCCTTTTGGGTGTTACAAACAAATGCACAAAGACATAATACTCTCGTGGAGTGTATAAAAATCGTTTTAGATTTAGATATAGCCCCCATAGAAATGTAGCTGCCCATTTTACTTTGACACAACATCTTATAATCAAACTAAAAACACCTGTGATGAAAGCGGATAAGATCGGATGTAGCCCCAGTACAAATGACTTTTTCTATCTAGAAACCATAAACTTTAACCGAATTTGGTAAAACTTTTCATAATATATTTCACCTAGAAACAGACAGTGGATCGGTTTTGCGTTATACTTCACTGTAAATTTATTCTCTACTCATTTTTATTTTCAATTCCACCACTACATTGGCTGATATAATTCAACATTGGGTATTTTACA
>CANDYM010000146.1:0-23049 GCA_947397865.1 Polietes domitor
GTACTTTTGGGGCCAAAATAGAAAAAGGGGATACAAATAGTACCAACCAAATGACCGCAGCTAGAGTCATGAAATTCGGTGTATACATTCCTTTGACTACGAAGACATGAAAAATAGAAGGTTTTTTCCAAATTCGTACTTTCAAGGGGTACAATGGGTACGGAGGGATAAAAATGGTACCAACCAACGGCTACACCTGGAATAATGAAATTCGGTGTATACATTCTTCTGATTGCGTAGATACTTAAAATAAACAGATTTTTCGAAATTCGTATTTTTTGGGGTTAAAATGAAAAAAGGGTACAAATAGTACCAATAAAATGACCGCAGCTAGGGTCATGCAATTCGGAGTATACATTCCTCTGTCTGCGTAGACACGGAAAATAAACGGATTTTTGGAAATTTTTACTTTCAAGGGATACAATGGTACAGAGGGAAAAAAATAGTACCAACTAAACGACTACAGCTAGAATGATGAAATTCTAATTGCGTAGAGATATGGTATTAAGCTTTTTGAAAATATAAATATAAGAATATTTATTTTTTGATTTGAAATAAATAATGGTTTGAAATAATAAAAATATTGTATTTATTTATAAAATTATATTTTTCAATATTTGTATTTGTTTTGGTTTGGCTATATTAAAACAAAATATATTTTCCTGCAATATTACTGCACTTCTACGAAAACCGACAACCTCTGTGGAATGCAGTCCATGGTGGAGGGTACATAAAGTTCGGCCCGGCCGAACTTAACTCCGTTTTTACTTGTTTTTTTTTTTGATTTTTTCAAAATAAGGTCAAATCAACCTATGAAGAGAGAAGCTGGAGGGTTAATATCTTCCACAAAACTGATCCTCATAAAATTCCACAACATAGTTCTGATAATAAGAAATCTGTCAGACATTAACTTACAGCACTTTCTCACTTAGTAAAATGCTCTCTTCGACCAAAAAATCAAAACTTTGAACCACTGTAAAAAGAAACTCAAGCCAGCTGGTCTATAAGTTTTTTCTGCAAAAATAGTCAAAATGCTCATTCAGAATTATAGGATCGCTATTCTGTTCCAATCAAAAGATCTTAACTAGGTGGACATTGTAATTATTGAATATGAACTGATCATATTGATCAGTTAATCATTAGGAACAATTAAGCAAAACCAATATCTTTACCATCGAATGTAGGGAAACTTTTTGAGAAGGTGATAATGGATAGAATGGATGTCAATGTCGAAGGAGGATATATTCCTGATTACCAATTTGGTTTTCGGAAGGGTGATATTGTAATCAATTTGAGGCAGCGAAGGTGTACGGTGGTCGTTTCTCTTGACAACAAGGAATATTATTTAAGATGCTTAGAATAGGTTTGGACCCGCATATAGTAGGACTGCTTCGAAGTTTCTTTACTAATAGGAAATTTTGTGTACACTTGGATGGAATGTGCTCCACACTGGGTGTGGTGAACTGTGGGTTGCCACAGGGCTTGACGTTGTCTCCTCATTTGTACAATATTTTTATTGGCGCCATTCCACACGAATTTGCAGGATCGACTGGTTTATTATATGCTGATGATTCGTTACTTTTTGCCCATCATGAGTCTCCTGTCAGCGCACTTTCAAATGTTTCTCGTCACCTTGCGTAGGTTCGTAGGTATTATGAAGAATGGGGTATTCAAGTTAATACGTCGAAATGTGAGGCGATATGCACCCGGAATGTTTCTAGGAAGTGTAAGGCATATGTGGTGCCGGAGAGCAAAGGGCTGATATTATTCAGTAATGGCATTGAAATACCTTTCATGGGACGGATTAAGTACCTCGGTGTCCACTTCAATGGACTAATGAAATTTAATGAGAACGCTAGAATATTTCTAAAGAAGGCATACAAGATAAAGGGCTCGTTTGGCAGACTTTTCCATAATAGAAGTCTTTCGGTGGAGACAAAGATTCTGCTATATAAGACGTGTATACGCCCCGTTATTTTGTATGACTTTCCTATGTGGTTTTCAATTTCCCCAACTGTTATGAAGGAATTAGAGGTAATGGAGCGCAAGGTTCTTAGGCTTTGCACTGGTAAACATTTTGAATACAGCACGAAACGCTATTCGAATAGAGTGGTTTATGAATGTGCGGATGTTGTTCCTCTGGCTACATATATGGTTTGGCCATGTTAGAGAGATTTATTGACAGAGCACCTCTTCATGAGAATTCTCTAGTCAGGCGGATTGCGGAAGACCAGGCGGGATGGAATTGGAATACTTCCAATCATCTCTCTCCGTTTGGTTTTGACGGGCCATTTGATGGCCCTGGCGACACCAGATTCTATGTTACTGCTTTTCTTTTTCATTTTCGCTCTGTACATATTATTATTTTAGTTTAGTTGTAAGATTTTAGGTTAAGTTTTATTTTTAAGATAGTCAAGTCAATACATTTAGCAATTGTTCGCTATATATATGTAAATGCCGGGATGTATATTCATTACGTCACATGTTGATATTTACTTTACTTGTTCAATAGTGTAAGTTACTCGATTATTTCTATTTAAATTTGTGTATAAAAGAGCAGCTGCTTTGGAAAATCAATTTACATCGAACAATAGAAGCGAACATTTGTAGTTATTGTACTTGAAGTAATACTTCGATGTATATAGTGTAAACATTAGAGCGAGTTGATTTGTATGGATGAAAAAAAATTAAAAATCGTATAGCAAAAACGTAATCTACATTAAATTCTAAGAAAATTCTCCGAAGTCTAAAATCAAAACCTAATCCGCGCCTCTCGAATTGAAAATTTTTACTTTGGTGAATATTTTTTTTAATGAAAAAAATATTGAGTGTAGAAAAATATAAAGTACAAAAGAACTACCTTACTAAAAAATTTTATTCAGAAAATTCGATTTCTTTTTGGAAAAAGCTATTTTTCCAACAATTATTTTTTTTTGGCAAAGGCGGGCATATACATTTTCAAGTCGAAAGCGCGGATTAGGATTTTATTTTAGATACAAGGTTTCTTCAGAGAATTTTCTTAGATTTTAATGTAGTTTACGTTTATGCTATACGATTTAAAAAAATCAACCCGCCCTAATAAACATATTGGTAGCCTTGTCTTATAAGCGACAGCCTCTGTGGAATGAAGTCCATAACGTCGCTTTTGATTGTTTATTTTTTACGAGTTCAAAATCTCAGACAGAACTTCGTGTTTTTTATTTTGCTGCAACAATGAGTTTTAAAAATTCCTGGGGTTGAACTAGCTTGTTGAACTTTCTATTGCATTTCTTTTTCTCATGTATTTTTTACACCCAATAATAGTCAAATCCATCATTTCTTTCCAAAAATAGAAAAATTCGAATAGTTTTTTTGAACCCTTTTGACTATTTTTTTAAGAATTCCTGCAATTTTCGAGAATGATAGGACTTCTTATACATTCGTAGTCATATGTGTTCGAAATAGGATATGATAAAGAACAACCAGGCAAAAAAGACTGGAAGTACTTCTACAGAAAGCACATTTTAGTCGCATCCCACCCAAATCCCAATTTGCATATTTACCGCATTTGTAGAATTTCTTTTGAACAACTTCCAAAAAAGTTGATTTTAAGAATAGCATTTTCACAAGTGAATGTAGTTTTCGTATGGGGTCTCAGAGGTAAGGTGTCCGCTTTGCACCCAGTTCGAATTATGGCTCGAGAAAAATATTTTTTGGTACAATTCTATTTATTTAAATAACATTGTTCAACAATTTTATAAATTTATTGTTGAATTGAATTGAATTCTTTATTCAGACTGATTTGTCTTCATATCCTGTTGCTTATAATAATCAAATATATCTATAACAACTTAGAACTGATAATATATGAAATACAGTACCAAACTTTCTCATATCAGTGTGTGAAATCAATTAAAATGATCTAGTAAGAATAGATTACATGCTTGCTCCCGGCATTAACATATATATAGTGAACAATTGCTAAATGTATTGACTTAGACTATCTTAAAAATAAAACTTAACCTAAAATCTTACAACTGAACTAAAATAATAATATGTACAGAGCGAAAATGAAAAAGATAAAAGATAAAATCTCAGCCCCTATTTGTACAGGGGCAAGCAGTAACATAAAATCTCGGCGTCGCCAGAGAATCATCAAATGGCCCGTCAAAACCAAACGGAGAGAGATAATTGGAAGTATTCCAATTCCATCCCGCCTGGTCATCTGCAATCCGCCTCACCAGAGAATTCTCATGAAGAGGAGCTCTGTCAATAAATCTCTCTAACATGACCAAACCATATGTAGCCAGAGGAACAACATCCGCACATTCATAAACCACTCTATTCGAATAGCGTTTCGTGCTGTATTCAAAATGTTTACCAGTGCAAAGCCTAAGAACCTTGCGCTACATTACCTCTAATTCCTTCATAACAGTTGGAGAAATTGCAAACCAAATAGGAAAGGCATACAAAATAACGGGGCGTATGTACGTCTTACACAGCAGAAGCTTTGTCTCCACCGGAAGACTTCTATTATGGAAAAGTTTGCCAAACGAGCCCTTTATCTTGTATGTCTTCTTTAGAAATATTCTAGCGTTCTCATTATATTTCATTAGTCTATTGAATTGGACACCGAGGTACTTAATCCGTCCCATGAAAGGTATTTCAATGCCATTACTGGATAATCTCAGGCCTTTGCTCTCCGGCACCACATATGCCATGTGCATGTGTCGTCGAATGTCCCTTCCGAAAACCAAATTGGTAATCAGGAATATATCCCCCCTCGACATTGACATCCATTCTATCCATTATCACCTTTTCGAAAAGTTTCCCTACATTCGACAGTTGGTCTTATATTGCGTATATCAGAAATTCCAGGTTTCTTTCTCAACGGACATTTCTTAGCCTCCTTCCAAGCATCAGGAAAATAACCAACACTCAAACAATTATTGAAAATGACCGCCAAAAATCCAAATGCTTCCATGGGCGCCTTCTAATAATAAAATTGGAAATTCCATCCAAACCCGTGGATCTTTTGTTATTCAGTGCCCTTGCATAAGTCGCTACAGAATTCGGCGATACTAGACCAGGATTCCCCTGAGAGTTATCCGCAGGAAAATCTCGACTGAAAGTGTATAAATTATCAGGAAGGGAACCTAAGCGATTCTGAACTGTATCATCTATTTGATGAGTATCCCTATCGGGGAAGAACCACCATAAATCGAACCGAAATGATCCTTCAGACAACTCAGTTTCGCATCCAAACTCTCCACATTCTCACCATCAACAGAAATCTCTGATAATCTCGCCCTTTTCCTGTTTCCAATGATTCCATATATCTCCTTGAAAGCCCTTGGTCCAGATCTAATTTTTCTAACGCGTTCATGGAAAATTCGTGCTTGCCCAATCTCAACCTGTTCCTTAATAATTATCTTGATCAAGCGAATCTGTCCAGAAAGACGTATATATTCGGGATGATTCCTGTTCAACGTCCTATGAAAAATTCTCGTAAGTTGCCTCTGCCAAAAATATTTCACCCTAAAAAGTTTCCTGATGTGATCCGAAATAATAAATCTCCTACCAGAACATTCGACCCTGGCCGAATGAATATCCGAAACCTCATTAATGACAGAAGAAAATTTATTAACAAAAGAATCAATTTCATCATTCCGAATATTCCTATCCAAAGGAGGGAAATCCAAGGCAAGTCTCCCTGCCACATCGGACCTGAAACCACCCCAATCCGTATTCCTGTATGATACGAATGAACGTGTCTGGCACATAATGATCTCCAAATTAGATAGACCTAAACGCAATTTCAGAGGAAAGTGGTCGGAAAAGGATGGAAGGGTTGTGACAGAATAATTCCGGTTCTGATCGTCTATCAAATTAGTGCTAATTACGAAGTGGTCCAAAAAAGAGCATCCATTTGGATACGAAGGGTCTGTGTCCGAAATACGTACGAAGTCATGCGAATACTGATTTAACCAATTCGAGAGGGCATTCCCGTTTAAATTTCCACCAATATCACCCCAAATAACATTCTTGGCATTAAGGTCTCCACCTAGCACAACACCGTCGTAATTCAAGGAGAAATTCCTAATTGCCGTTAAACCATTAAATATAACAGAAGAACGGGCATTGCAAGGGATGTACAAAGAACCAAAAATAAATCTCCTAAGACAGCCATCAACCATCAAATTGATCTCTATAAAAACATTAGGAAAAGATAAACTATCAATATTCACCCTGTTAAACTCAATCGAATTCTTCAGCACTATTCCAACGCCTAATGCACTTCTGTCTCGAAGAAACGTATAATTTTCCAAAAATAACCTTTGTCCTATATTCAAGTGTGTCTCTTGAACAAAAGCAACATCAATTTCGTTGACGTTTAACACGTCAACTAAATCGATTCTTCTACTCTGATCAACAAGTGATCCCACATTAAATGTCAAAATATTTAAATATTTACGGGTCATAACGATTGCTAACCTCCTTCAACAGATCCAAACATTCGGCTCTTGCCTGATAAATTTATTGTTTTACTTATGTACTTGAAATCTTTCGTTACAATATTAAATTGTATTAATTCATTTAATTCTAACTTAAATCATTATTTATTTAAAAAAGGTTTGCTTTTATTCACCACTCTCAGCAGAGGATATCTTACAAAACTACATATTTCTAGAGGTTTAACAAAAATAAAAATCATTGCACAGTTTTGGGGATTTCTATTGAAGTTGTGTATATACTAGGCTTGTAATGCTTATGATAATATTCAGAGCTTCAGATTAATTAAATATTGCATAAGTCTGAGAATTTGGCAAATGTCCTTAAAAATTCGATTGATTTAATACTAAATTGTTCTCTGTTAATATGAAAATATATCTTATTACATTTTCTTATTCCGTAGGTGCTGCATTTTTTATATGACGACTTCACCTTATACTTTTCCATTCATCCTTGGCGAATCCTTATTTCAAAGACGTCATACAATTAACATATGTATGTTGAATGGCTTCCCACATGATCCTGTAACAACATCACTACTTTATTGCCCCGTGCATAGCATACTTTAGGGAGTTCTATTTAAGTTTGTGACAGTGTGACGACATGATCCTTATCTTAGATTACTTGTGTCTTTTTTGCTAGCGATACTATATGCTCTGCTATTTAAAGATTTGCAATGTGTATGTATGTCCGTAGGTTGTTTATCTTTTATTTAAATATTTATTTACTTTTGTGACTTTTGCTTGTCTTAAAAACTCACAAAATATTTGAAAAGTTCTATTCATATGAGCGTGTGTGTGTGTGCGTGGGTGTGTTCTAGTGAATGCAAATATTTGTTTGTAAATGTGAATAAACGAGTTGAGAAATCATGGCCGGATTATCCATTAGATAGAAACAATTAAATGCGGGGCCTTTGGTCTAACGCGACCAAATCCTGTAGAAAGTAATGTTACGAAAAATATTGTAAAAAAAAATTAAAATATCGATGGTTTTGCAGACCAATTTCAGACCTTCAATTTCGGTCAGATTTAAGACAATCATATGTGAGGTGTTTGATTCCCAGAAAGCAAGTAGTCTCACCAGAATAGATACATTTCTGGCGAAAATGGAGCCACTCCAAGGATCAAATTAAAAATCTATAATGATTTCTGATTCTCTTGGACTATGTAACGGACTAGTCTCAGATATTTGTGTAAAATTCTCATTAGACTCCTTTGTTCATAAAGAAAGGACTCATTTCCCGGATTATTTCAGATTCTTTCTATATAATTCTGTTACATTTTAATATAGGCGCGGTGCGCCTTGACGGAATAGATGACTTTTTTGTCCAAAATGGAGCCGCTGGAGGGATCAAACTGAGAAACTATAAACAATAATCCCTTGGACCATATTGCGTCCTAATCCTAGATCTTTATTCATAAATAAAACAGATCTTTGTGAAAGTATATCACAATCTTCTCGGTAGACTTCTATACTCTACATAGAGTTCTCCATAGGGCCCCCCAACAAATGCCCAAGTTAATCTGCCACTGGCCATAAATTGTTGTCGTTGATAGTTTTGCTGTGTAAATCTTTTATTTAATCATGCATGAATCTTGTATGTTTTGTTTTCTCCTCAAGAGGAAAACAATAAAAAGTTTGTTTTTATTATTTTGCTTCCAAAAAAAAAACGAAAGCAAAAAAAAATGACTTACATAAAGTTGAAAAGGATGATTATTTGACATCAACAAACACCAGCTCCACACAAAGGGAAACAAAAAAAGACTTAAGAGTGTTAAAGTCAATAAATGTAATGTTTGCCTACTAGTTTTTATTTGCACGGCAAGCTCTTTTGTTGCAAACAATTTAAATGGAAAAAATATTGAAACTTTTTTTGTTGCTAAGAAAGTGTTTGGATAGAATGAATTGAAATCGTATCATATTTTAGTAAACAATTGTTCGGTAGGATTAAATTTGAAATCAGTTTGAAAATTGCATTGAAGTAAGCAAAAGTTTTGCTTTTTAATTAATAAACTGCATAATTTCGGGAATTTAGCTAAAGTCGTTCCATTTGGCTGTACTTGCAGAACTCTAGTTGTCTTTCTTCACCATTAATACAAATTAAAGATTTTTCTAAGCTTTTCAGCGTTAGGACTAAATTTCGTCTTGATGACTTTGGTAATCGTTAAAACCAAACGAAACTTTGTGGTCCTGAAGACAGCTTTACTACTTTTTCTTTGTCAAATTCGTTGCATACTTTTGGGAGTTTTATTTAATTTTATATCAGTTTTGGAACTTGGTTAATCGTCAAAATTGTCGGGTTTGGGCTTTACTTAGGAATTGTATTGAAACCAATGTAACGCACAGATTTGGACAGGATGGATTGATGTTCAAAAATCAGGTTCGAATCGCGACTCGGGATAATTTTTTTTTTCAATTTTGTTTAAAATTTTTATTAATTTATTGTTTTACTAGTTTGGAGTTTGGTTTTATTGAGCCTTTCAAAAAAAATTTTTAAGAATAACAAAAGTGATTTGTAGGATAACTTAAGATTATAATGTAATGTCTTAATTGACATGATAATTTGGACAGCACCATGCTTTATCATGAAAGGATATTAAACGGTTTGTGTTGTAGATGTAATTCTTAAAACGTCCTTGCTCCCGGGACTATACATTTTTGGAGAGTTGTTCTCATTATATTAGTAAGCTAATTAATAATAAGCTAATTAATAATTAAATTTACAAATACGAAATATATGTTTAATAAAAAAAATAAAAAATTAAAATGTAAGAGTGTATAAAAGAACGTGTAGCTGTATAGTAAGAATGGGGAGCTTTTGTCGAATCAGATTTACTGAACAATCCCGAATCCATTCATGTAGAGTATTCCCGTTGTCATTATTTATCGAATCACTCATTCTCATTGACATAATTCTGTGATAACTCACATAAGTCGGAGATTCCATTATAAATCAAATTTCGGGAAGACTTACATGGAAAATAGATGGATCCAAATAAAAATCTCCTCTCACTATCTTCAATGTCAAATTTAAGGCATATAAACAGACAAGGGAAGTTTATACATGGCAGTCTTAACGCGGTGAATTTGTAGGATCTACGTATGGCAATGCCAACTCCTTGTGAACTGTGGTCTCTTAGAAATACATATGTAATCCTCAAGATAAACTCTGTGATTCTCCTGTAGGTGGGTTTCTTGTGTGAATGCTACATCAATACGGCTAGTCCTTAATATATTCAATAATTATTCTTCTACTTACATGAATGAGTGATCTAAAGTTGAAAGTCATAAGATTTAACGATCTATGGACCATATAACTTATTAACTTCATTCAGGAGGGAAATGCAAGTTTCCCGTGCCTCCGTTTTAGAGAGTGATTTATACTCTAGAATAAATTTCCTTAATTTCTCCTCTAAGGTGATAGTCTCTGGCTGGCATATGTGCCTTGCTACTTCTAAGAATTCCTCAATTAAGTGATTGCTTGATTTACAATTTTGTTGTGAGTCTGTCTTATCTCGAAATAGTTCAGCGAAGGATTTTTCCGGTTGAATAAAGTTAGAGTTATGAATGGCAGCCATAACATTACTTACAGCCTTCTGTTTTCCTGATTTTCCTTTAGCTCTAATCTTTTCCCTGTTTACCAAATATTTTTTGTACGCAGGGCATCCTCTGTAGCTAGACGCCATGGCCATGTTGCTCGCAGTTGGCGCAATAAGGCAAATTCTGTTTATCTGATTTGAACTCACATTTTCCCGGATCATGATATTTGTCACATTTCACACATACGTCTGCTACAATTCCGTGACATGTGGTCCCATTGTTGGCAACGCCAACATTGAATCACTTTTGTATTTCTCTTGGGAGGCTCCCAAGAAATTCTTTGGTTGTACATTTCCTTCAACGAGGTTAGATCATTTAATGTCTTTCCTGTTAGAAGAGTAACCAAAAAAAGTCCAGTACGTTACGTCCAGAAAATGAGGTGGAGAATTTAGAAACTGAATCTACAGTGTCGGGGCATACAAAATTTATTTCATTTTTTATCTCGTCTACATCGGTCTTGTAAAATAAACCTCGTAGTATAACACTATTGCGCCTAAGCTCCTTTGGAGTGTAAGAGTATGAGGGTATTTTCTTATCTTTTAAAAGTTGCATCATTTACGAGTGAACTAATGCATTTTCGAAGTATAATTTACTTTTGGATTGGGTGATGTTTATAATTTTGTGTGATATTTTTTTAGGATTCAATTGTTCTACTAATTGTTTTATATCTACGTTAAATAAAAATATAGGTGGACAAAATGAGCGTTTTGTTTTTGGAATATGTGTGGTAGTATTCTTTTGTAGATATTTTACATTTGTGTTGCTACCTGGTTCAATATTTAGGTTACCCAGAATGGCGAATCTGTTTTCATTATCCGCGTTCAAAATTTCATTATTGCGACCAGCATTATTAAGCAGAGTAAAATCCACCCTAGTATGATGACGTATTATTTTATTTTATTCCTTACAATTTCGAAATCTCCTTCATCCGACGAATTTGGGAGATGTGTATCATCACAATCCATTGAATTTGTAGAAATTTCTTGAAATTTTGGGGAATGTAATGTTGCCGTTGTGTGCGGATTATCTTCTAATGCATTGGTTTTATCTGATTGAGCGTTTAGTGTAGCATGTTTTTCATTTGAGATATCGCTTGAAGAAGATTTTCTGAGATGGTAGACTGTAGATCTTCCGGTTGAAGCCTGCTTCGATTTATCAGCTGGCAACTTATCAGTTGGGATATTGGGTGGTTTATTCATATTTCAGCGGTACATATAAATTCGAAAATTGTCTTGAATATGAAATATATACATATGTATATTTAAATATATTTATTTTTATTTTATTTTGCAGCAGAAAAAAATTAAAGCTCTGTTCGGTTTGAAAGTTAAATCGATTCTCCTTGTTTTACTAATATGCTTCAAATATTTCGTCCAAAAATACCATTTTACACATTTCTCTCATTAGAGGAGGTTCTTTTGAAAAACTTCCAAAAAGTTAAGTCAGTATCAATAGCATTTTCACAAGTGAGTGGGAATGAATTTTCCGTAAGGGATCATATAGATAAGGTGTCCATTTTGATCCCAGAAGGTCTCAGCTTTCAGATTAAAGGCTCGGGATAAAACTTTTTATTTATTATTTTTTATAAATAAAAAATGTTTAATTTTGCATAATTTTAATAATTTAAACAATTTTATAATTTCAATATGTTATTGATTATTTAATTATATTTCTTTGTATTACACAGTGCAACACGAGCAAATATAACCATTTACGGACACCACTACGTGATAAAAGACCCGTTTCTCCCAGTTTTGCCCAAAGTCATGCATTTTTTTATGGGCCCCAAAGATTTGGGGCCTCGGTGTCGTTTGTGCAAAAAGTGATCATTTTCTCAGTCTCATATTATGCAAACCGTGGTCAGTCCGACTACAGTGCGTATGAGCGATATTATCCTTAATCAACAGCACGTATACGCTACCTACACACACTATAGCCTATACGATTTGGTTAGAGTGCCGTAGAAACAACCACAAGGTCTGCTCTTCTACACCCGGTAGTGGCGGATTTTTATACCCTCCATTACAGGATGGGGGTGCAATATCGACCTGAGACCATATAAAATATTGTTAATCGTCATAAAATTCTAAGACGATTTAGCCATGTACATCTGTTGAAAGAACTCATAGCATCTAAACGGAAGGAGCTGCAACGTCCAAAAAAAAATACGTCCAATAGTTGTAGATAGGTTGGGATTGAAAGTGGACAAAATCGGTCCAGAGCACTATGGTCCCAAATCCATATTTTTGGCAGAAATTAAAAAAAATTAAATTGGAAATTGTAAAATGTGTATATATTTTCTTAATGGCAACACTCCAAGCTATCAAGAAAATGTATTGGAGAAAACGAGGTGGCAACACCGCAAACATGGGAGACATTTAAAGTTTGCCGTTATAACAAGTGGGATTAATTCGGGTCTAAAGCTGTTATACAAAATACTTAAAATTAAGGCGTAAAAAGAAAATGATGAAGTGACTATATCATTGAAATTGAAGACCGGCGTAAGTAGTTGAAAAAATATATTTAACATTTTGTGAAATATTTTGAGTATTTATGATCACTTTCTGAAGATTATCGCCTTGTATTTTCTTTTATAACATGAACGTACACCATAAAGTGATACATACTTTTTTTAAATATAAATCCTTATTTTTAATTATAACCATTTAGAATTTAATAAATGCCCCAGCGCTACTTGGAGACTATTGGGGACAATTATGAGTTAAAAATGGCAGCACTCAATAGCTAGTAGCGCGAAATTTTGTTTATATAGGGTCCGCCATCTAAAGTTTTTTTTTCAACTATTCAACCGTTGGACTATTATTTGTGGGGTGCCCGAGGCAGCCATTTGAATGAAATTATTTTCCATTATTAACCGGAAGGATTGTACTATTCAGTAGTTTTTTATAGCATTTTCAAAAAAAAAAAGTTATTTGTCGGACCCTATACATCCCTCAAATCCGTAAAATAAAAGGGATTTTCCAAATTCGTACTTTTAAGGGGTAAAATGTGGAAAAAGGGATACCATTGGTACCGACCAAAGGCCAGTAGCTATAAATAAAATTCGTTGTGTAGATTCCCCTGAAACGGAGGGAATGGGGATATCAAATGTATCAATCCAAGGGCTGAAGCTAGAATAATAAAATCGCTGTATACTTCGCTCTAGCTGTGTTGACTCGAAAAATAAAGCGATCTTTCTATATTCGAACTTTTAGGATCAAAATGGGCAAAAAGAGATAACATGTGTACCGAGCAAATGACTGCAGCTGGAATCATAAAATTCGGTGTGTACATTCCTCGAACCATGTAGACGCGCAATATAAAATAAAGATTCTTTTTTGAAATTTTTACTTTTAGAGAGAACTAGACGAAAAGGGTTAAAAATTTAGCCAATAAACGGCTGCAGCTGGAATCATGATTTTCGATTCAAACTAGTACCAAGAAAATGGCTGTGGCTAGACTTGTAAAATTATGTATGTACATTCAACTGGGAACGCGAAAGACAATAGATTTTCCAAATTCTTTCTTTTGGTATAAAAATAGGATAGAAATGGAATCAACCAATCAGCTGTAGCTGGAAGGAAATTCGATGTGCATGCTCCTCTGACTGTGTGGAAGGTTGGAATTCAAATGAAATCGTCCCGAAGGGAAGAATTTCTTCTTTAACAACGTATGAAAATACCGCCAATAATCTCCATATATAGGTTACTAGCTTTTTTACCCGGCGCACCGTGGTTCAGAATCAAAATCCATCGGCCAAAAATTCAATAACTTTTGTTGTAGTCGATATTTTTGAGTTCTGTAAAAGAACCAAAATTAGACAAGGGCCCAAGAATTATTTTGAGATATTGACGTTAAAAATCGGGCAGTCGGATATAGTTTAGAAATTGGCCCAAAATTGACTACAATTCGTATTTTTCGATTTTGAAGGAAATTTTTATTTTTTAACATATATTTACGTATTTGTTCATAATTAAGAACAAATTTATTTTTTTTGTGTGTTACAGATTTTCACCTTTTTCAGATTTTGAAAATTGAAAAAACCAAATTTTTTTTTTGACTTTGTTGAAATGTTTCTTACACATTTCAAGCGTTATTAGGTTTTTTGGACATAGTAACGGCAAATGATCTCCGATTGTTATAAAATTTTGAATGGGGACAAAGGAAATTTACTCATCTTTTTCTCTGCGTACCTACTTTTCGGAAGTTAATGAGAAGAAGATGACTAAATTTCGTTTTGGAACTAAAAATCTGACCTTTTGCACTAAATGTATCCTATCTTCCAGGGGGCAATTTCGTGCAGGCAAATGTTACCCTGAAAAAACGGGGAACCCTTTAACCTTTCCAAATATGTATATATGTATTTCGTTAAAGGCTTTTGAAGGAAAAAAGTTGTACTGGTCCAAAGTCAGACATTTGTTCAAAAAGGATATTTTTTAAATATTTATTGCATCCAAACTATATTTGGCACAAACATAATTTTGGCGTCATAACAAAGTTAAAAAAACACAATTTCTAATAAAACAAGTAACGAAAGACTAAAGTCGGGCGGGGCCGACTATGTGATACACTCCACTTTCTGTCTGAATACAATTCAATTCGTTAAAAAATTGAAAACGGGAAGGATTTTTGTATGCTTCCTAATCATAGGCTAATATGACCTGACCCAATTTGTCAAATCGAGAAGAATATTTGTATCGGGGTATATCCATGGAAAAATGGACTAACTTTCACAATAAATTCTTCCAGTTCAAATATAACATGTTATGCTCGCTTTGAAGAAATTCGGTGAAAATTCGTGGTTTCTGGGGAGGAAAAAGTCAAATCGGGAGCGAAATTCGTATGGGAGCTATATGTAAATCTGAACCGATCTGACCCATTTTCACCATGAGTGTTTCTAGGACAAATATAAGATAATATATAGGACAATATAATAAGATAGGACAAATATAGATTCTAGAGCAGAAAAATTCAAATCGGGAGCGAAATTTTAATGGGAGCTATAAAATCTGAACCGACCTGACCAATTTTCACCATAGGTGTTCCTAGTTTAAATATAAGATTTGCCAATTTGGAAGAAAATCTGTTGTAATATGCGGTATCTAGAGTGAAAAGTGTCAAATCGGAAATGAAATTCGTATGGGGGCTATATCTAAATCTGTACCGATTTTCTTAAAATTAAATAGCGTTCGTCCTAGTACCGAAAAACTTCGTTGTGGAAAGTTTCATGTGTTTCTGTCTACAATTGCGACCCGTATCGTGATTACAAGAATATATGTACAGGCAGACGGACATTGCTAAATCGATTCAAAAGGTGATTCTAAGTCGATCGGTATAATTAACAATGGGTCTAACTCCCTTCCTTTTGGGTGTTACAAACAAATGCACCTTTTGCAGTAAATGTATCCTATCTTCCAGGGGGCAAAAATTACCCTGAAAAACGGGGAACCTTTCCAAATATGTATATATGTATTTCGTTAAAGGCTTTACGTTTTTTTCAATTTTCAAAATCTGAAAAACGTGAAAATCTGTAATACGAAAGGTATGGGGTCCGCCATCTAACGTTTTTTTCAACTATTCAACCGTTGGACTATTATTTGTGGGGTGCCCGAGGCAGCCATTTGAATGAAATTATTTTCCATTATTAACCGGAAGGATTGTACTTTCAAATAAAAAAGAAGTTTGAGAATATATTCAGTATTTTTTATAGCATTTTCAAAAAAAAAGTTATTTGGCGGACCCTATATAAATTTGTTTCTTCGCATTATTAACAAATACGTAAAAATATGTTGAAAAAACATAAAAATTAAAATTCTATTTTTCTTTAAAATCGAAAAACACGAAAAGTAGTCAACTTTGGGCCGATTTCCCAATTTTTGGGTTTTTACAGAACTCAAACATGTCTCTTAGAACAAAAGTTATTAAATTTTGGCCGATGGATTTTGATTCTGAACCACTGTGCGGCGTTGCACGGGTTCATTCTTCCCTATTCCCCTACTTTGTATGCTTTTGAAAATAAAATGAGTACTAATTGATAGTTTTAAAGTATACTTTTGTGTGTGCAGTACCACGCCTCTTTCGCCTACCATGACGTAGAATATCCATAAACCATCTTCTGTCCTCTTGTAAGCTACAGTAAGTTTTCAGGCGAATCTGTCAGCCGGTTAGGCGTCCTATACGGAACATACAGACACACATTAACTTATATATATATATATATATATATATATATATATATATATATATATATATATATATATATATATATGATTTTGATCATCTTCAGGGATGCTACAATTACATACATAAAACATATATGTACGTTCATTATTTTTATATATTTAAATTTGAAATTGAATTTAAATTAAATTTTCTATGAGTTTTGAATAATACATTCGAATTTCTTTGTTTTTGGTAATGGAAAGCAGGAGATCCACACTCAACCATACACACATTTGACCATATACGTATTTCATTGTCCTGTGTAGAGACAACTCATCAGTGATCCTTCTGTATGATGTCATAAGTTGTATATATATATATATATGCGTTACATGAAAAATAATTTAATTTATTAGGAAAAACAAAATTTTCTCCGACCTTTTCCGATTATTTTTTATTTTAAGTGTTCATTTTATACTCGTTAGTCAAATATGAATTACTTTTTTGCTATTTTTGTTTGTTTTTTGGTTAATTTAAAGATACTTTAAGTATTTGCTACTATAACTTTTTCCAAGAAATTTTTTGAACGCAGCTCTTGATGCTTTGATTTCAGTGTTTTATTATCAATTTAGAAATGAAGGACAAAAAAGGTGTAAAACTGGTGTAATAGTAAAAGATAATAGAAAATATGTGTGAAATTCAAGAGAATAAAAGCAGGTGGTTGATGATGACTGTCTGTGGCGGAAATAAACTTTTGACGGCTTTTGTTAAATCTGTTGTTTATTATTCAGTCACTGATTGCAAAAACAAACATTTCCATGGGCCTAGGATTTCAGATATTAATTATTAATAATGCAAATCGGGCAATCGGGTTTTGGCGGCATCTGTTAAAGCAGTTGCTTATTATTCAGTCACTGACTTCAATTTCAAAAATGTCCAAGGAACCAATATATTAAGATTGAAAATCGGGCAATAGAAATTATCTAAAATTTACTACTTTTCTTAATTTCTGAAAGAAAGAAAAGTAAAGTTTTTATTAGTTGTTTTTATATTTTTGTAAAATTTTTCCTTTCATGAAATTGTAATTTGTGGGTTTAATTCTTTTTTCGGCTTTGCCGAACTTTTTCTCTTGCACTTAAGGAATGTAGCATATAATTATGATTTAAATGGAAGAGATTTACTGAGAATCGTAGAAGCGGTTGCGCGCAGTGTCACCGGCCTTATTGCTCGTCGGATGGGGGGTTCGATACTTCAGATTTCTCGTTGAATTTTCGCTACTTCATAAAATAAATTGTTTGCGTGCTAATGGATATATGGTGTTTACACAAAAGTAACATAGAAAAACTTGAAGTAAAGGAAAAGTTTACGAAAGAAAAGGGAAATACAATTTGTCCAAAAACGTCAAGCAAAAGGTGGTAGAATGCTTAACTTGCCCGCCCTCCTTGATCACAACAATTAGAAAATCCGTTAAGAATGAAATTGTGATACCCATATTCGTGCTGACCTGGCTTTCAAAAGCTCACGAATTCAAACAGATCAATTTCAAAGTTCTAACCAATCATCATGAGAGATTTTATTGAAGATATAAATAATTTCATTTAAATTAATTCATTAATTTCAAATAAGGGATAATTTTCATCAAATTATAAGATTTTCTTCTTTACAAAACAATTAAAATCAACTTAAATTAAAAACAAATTTTGATCTAAGGAAGTAATATGCTATTTTAGATATATAGCCCTGTCTGGAATTCATATGGACAAAAAAATGAATAAAAAATATACTTAAAGAAATAATTGTTTGTAAGACCTCTTTACATCTATATTTTATAGAATGATAGAATATAGAATTTATTACTTGTCGCACACTATATCTATAATGATATCCGGCCCTTGACAACCTTCAGTGGATACAGCGAACTCACCATAGTGACCTGCCAGACACTATCCTTTCGACTTCGAGTTATAACCATGACCGACTTTACAAGCATTTTCCAATATCTAAGCACCTCTTTCCATCTCTAGACGATTTAACACTTCACAAATAATAAACGAACCCTAAAGATATACTCCATAAACTTTATCACTGTTGATCCCCGCCATTACCATAACAACGGTTTTTAACATGTAGCCCCTAAAAGTATGCCATAAATAATGTATTGATAACAGATTTATCATAACAAGCACCATTTACTAACACCACCACACTGACTTACTCCGTCCAACGACATAGAAGAGAATAAATACAACAAGTGTGCTTAAGATTTTTCATGTTCTGTTTTTTTCTTGCTTTCTTTCTATATCTATCCGACGAGCACAATAGATTTCGAAACCATTGAAAATCAAGGTAAATTATGACCGCATAAATTATGAACAACAACGAAACCAACAACGCAAGGAAAGGATATGGCGAAGATTGGTGAAGAAACAAGTGGAAAACAATGATTGTTTTACATTGCCCCGATTCCATTTCCCCCAATCATATCCACTTCAAAAATAGGAAAGCAACAAAAAACACCGAGATTTTTCACTGACACAGTGTAGTCATAGTGCTTGAAAAATTTATTATCTTCCATTGTTTTGCTGTGCCATCAAGTGTTTGCTTGGAGTAGCACAAGTTGAAGATGAAGAAGAGAACTGAAAATGAAAAAAAAATCCTCCAATTGGCGATGGTGGCTCTAAGACCAATGATCACCATTAGTCACGATGGTGAACACTACAAGGTGCTTCAATGGTGGTGGTGTTGGTGGTGCCCTGTCGTTATTGGTGTTGCTGTTTATCAATAATTTATAACCTGTGATAGATTTATGAAACAACATGCCATCCCAAGGATAACGGATAAAGCCTTTGTTTATGTATGAAGCACTCCATACAAAACCAATAGCCTCTTAATATTTTCTACGCTTTGAAGGATTTATGTGCGGATTTATTTTCAAAGGGCAAACAATTAGGAAAGAAAATCTTAGAGTGAGCATTTCATTTAAATTCAAATCTTCCACCAACTAAAGATCCCCCTCAGTGTCCTGACAGCGCTTCATTTCCTACTGTATTCAGTAAATCATCCTTGCGTCTAATTTACATCCTTTGCAGCTAATAACATTAATTAAAGTCCTTTTATATGAGTTTCACTTTATCCTGTAACCACTGGTGCTTGGTGTTTGCACTTGCACAGTGGACTTAAACGTTTAAAATGTGGGCTTTGTTTGTAAAACCGAAAATAAGATATCGTCCACAACTCGAGAATGTCTTTGCCTCACTGTCACCAACCAACCAACATTGTGTGTCCTTTTGCAGTCCACATCTTAATTCCGTTAGATGCAGTAAATGTCTTTTGAATACTAAATTTGTGCGCTCTGACACCAACCAAGAAACCCTTGGTAATGCAACTTTTTGTGAAGAGGAAATGCCAAAAAAAAGCGAAATTCTGAAATGAAAGGACAAAACAGTTATGAAGGACCTAACACGCTGGCATACTATGATTAACAATTAGAAAAGAAACAGGTGTTAATTACTTAAGACTTTTTCGCCATAAGAAAGTGGAGGAAAGGATGGATGGCAACTGGAGCAAGGAACAGTTCGAAGAATTACGATTTAATAACTACAGGATGGTGGCTTTCGGAAAATACACCCAAAGAAAAATTATGTTTTAGTAACTTTATTGAATTGAATAAATAAACATGTAAAAAGGGCAGTATATACCCCCACCACGGAGTACATTCCACAGTATTACCGGCAGATTAGAGGCTGCCAACTTTACATAGAAGAGCACTAATGTATTATAATATTAAAAGTCCTCTACTATATAGATATAAAACTTCAAATTGGGATCAAAAAGAGAACATTAGGCAGAAATCTTCACAAATGTGTCCAAATATTATTAGGTAGAGACATTTTCCCTCAAGCCAGATTTTCCCCATTTGCAATTTCTTGATTCCAGCTACAGCTTAAATGTCTGTACTATTTTGATAAGAAAAGTTCTAATATTGAAGATCCAATATGTTACAGAGTGGAATATAGACACATAATTTCATGATTTTAGCTACAGCCGCTTGATTGGTACCAGTTTCACTCCTTTTTCCATTTTGACCTTAAAGGTATGAATTCAGAAAAATTCGTACGTCTTTTTTCCTGATGCTACGAATATCGAACGACCTCTTTATTATTCGCGTCACAGCAGTCAAAGAATATATATATACTCACCGAATTTCATTATTATAAACGAAGCCGTTTGGTTTGTACCATTTTCATCCCCATTCGCCCCATTTTCCGCCTAAAAGTACAAATTTCGAAAAAAGTACCAATTATTTCGCATCTTCACAGGGTGACTTTTCTTCAGTGTATGTAATTCATTTTTCTTTTATTCATGTTAAAACTCATTCAATTTTATTAAATATAGTTTAGTTATTTTTAAAAATAATGGATTTTAAATGGCCCCTGCTAGTTGATGCATGTGCGGCATCTTACCAAATAACCGCAATAGTTTCTCGAATGGATTGCTTTAGTTCATCCAAATTTGTTGGTTTGGCTTTGTAGACTTCCTGTTTGTGAATAACCCCACAAGAAAAAGGCAGATGCAGTAAGGTCAGGCGACCGGGGGGCCAACGGAATGTGGAGTTTCTGGATATCAGCTTATTGGAAAATTTTGGTCTCAATTCTGTCATAACAGGTCGGACTATGTGAGGAGATGTTCCAATCAGCAAGTCAGCTGCATTCAGTTTGTTGGCCGTTGGAATTTTATGTGGGAATAAGTCAAAATCATTGTGTACAATTGACTGAAATGACTGTTTGATTATACCCATATGAGCAGATAAGCTTATTGTCGAAACTCTTGGATTATTTTGTATGGTAGCAGCTACAGCAGCGATTGTTTCCTCCGTCAGAACTGAAGGGTTTCGGTGGTAAGGTTTTATTTTGACTGTCCCATGCTCGGGAAAATTGTTAACAAGTCTCATTATGGTCCATCTGCTTGGAGGATTGCCGCCAAACGTACGCCTACACTCTATTCGAACAGAAACTACGGACTCCAGTGCGTGATAGCGGCGGACAATCCAAATTCAAGTTTCAGTGACCCAGGTATCCATTGCTGTTAAATCTAGAAATCAGTCTGCTAAATAAAAAATATTAACCAGATTTATTAAAAAGAAAAAAAAGTTATTAAAGTTTTTTTGGTAGCGGCTTTCACCAGCTACCCTGTACATTGGTTTGGTTGGTACTATTTTTATCTCTCTTTTCCAATATATATTTGTATTTAATATATTTATTTTATGGGGTCTCCGACGAATATTTCAGGATGTCACAAACGGAATGATAAAGTGAATATAGTCCGGGAGCCAGCAACGTTTTTGTTACACTATAAGTATCACTGCTTAAACTTTTGGGGGCCAAAGCCTCCCATGTGTTGTGTTTTTTTCTTTCTACAATGTAAGGAAGCGACCATAAAAGATACATGATTCTGACTGTGGCCATTTGTTTGGTACAATTTTTATCCCCTTTTTCCAGTGTACCCCTAAAAGTACGATTTAAAAATCCCTTTATTTTACGTGTCTACGAAATCAGACGAAATAAAAATAAATTGCCGCGTTGACCCGCCAAAAATGAAGATTGGATTGTAATTTTTATACACTCCACGAGAGTATTATGTCTTTGTGCATTTGTTTGTAACACCCAAAAGGAAGCGAGATAGACCCATAGTTAATTATACCGATCGACTTAGAATCACTTTTTGAATCGATTTAGCAATGTCCGTCTTTCTGTCCATCTATTCTTGTAATCAGAGTAGCGGTCGCAATTGTCGACAGAACCAAATAAGTCTTTGCACAACGAGGTTTTTCGGGATAGGGACGAACGCTATTTAATTTGAAGAAAATCGTTTCAGATTTAGATATAGCCCCATACGAATTTCACACCCGATTTGACTCTTTTCACTCCAGATACCACATATTTCAACAGATTTTCTTTAAAATTGGGAAAACATCTTATATTGTAACTAGAAACACCTGTGGTAAAAATGTGTTAGATCGGTTCAGATTTATATATAGCTCCCATACAAATTTCGCTCCCGATTTGACTTTTTCCGCTCTAGAAACCACATATTGTATCAGATTGTCTTCAGATTTGGTAAAACATCTTATATTCCCACTAGAAACTCCCATGGTGAATATCGGACAGATCGGTTCAGATTTATATATAGCTCCCATACAAATTTCGCTCCCGATTTGACTTTTTCCGCTCTAGAAACCACATAATGTATCAGTTTGTCTTCAGATTTGGTAAAACATCTTATATTTCCACTAGAAACACCCATGGTGAATATCGGTCAGATCGGTTCAGATTTATATATAGCTCCCATACAAATTTCGCTCCCGATTTGACTTTTTCCGCTCTAGAAACCACATATTGTATCAGATTGTCTTCAGATTTGGTAAAACATCTTATATTCCCACTAGAAACTCCCATGGTGAATATCGGACAGATCGGTTCAGATTTATATATAGCTCCCATACAAATTTCGCTCCCGATTTGACTTTTTCCGCTCTAGAAACCACATAATGTATCAGTTTGTCTTCAGATTTGGTAAAACATCTTATATTTCCACTAGAAACACCCATGGTGAATATCGGTCAGATCGGTTCAGATTTATATATAGCTCCCATACAAATTTCGCTCCCGATTTGACTTTTCCGCTCTAGAAACCACATATTGTATCAGATTGTCTTCAGATTTGGCAAAACATCTTATATTTAAACTAAGAACATCTATGGTGAAAATAGGTCAAATCGGTTCAGATTTAGATATA
>CANDYM010000147.1:0-39852 GCA_947397865.1 Polietes domitor
TCCCGGACTCAGAACCTTAGAAACGGGAAGATATACTACAAATACTCAAAAGCATAGAATGAAAATTAAGCACAGACACGCAGAGATAAAATTCCTTACACAGAATTGAAATTTTAGACAAATAAACTTCGTTTGTGGCTAACGTTAGTTTTTTTGCAGCAACCATGTCACACATAAAGGGTGTCCAAGAAGAACGCAATTTTTAAATCTGGCAACATTCGAAGTGTCATTGTTTGACATTTGAACAATTGTTATTGTTTGTTAGTAGAAGGTACGAGGTTAGTAAAAATGGAGCGCTACACGAATGAACAACGCACTCTCATTGTGAAATTGTTTTACCAAAATGGTGAAAGTTTTGCGGCTACAGTTCGCAAATTGCGATCAATTTGGGGTCACAATAATGCCTCCAAAAGAGTCAACTGTAAAGAGATTAATGTATAAATTTGCCGAAACTGGGTCTGTTAGTGATGTAAAGACAACAACGCGCCATCGACCAGGTCGATCGACCGAAAATGTCGCAGCTGTACGTGATGATGTCGCTCAAACTCCATCCACCTCAATTCGACACCGAGCTCAGCAAATTGGTGTCTCCAAATCCACTTTGCAGCGAATTTTGACGAAAGATTTGCATCTTCATGCATACAAAGTTCAATTGACTCAGGAACTGAAGCCAACTGACCATGGACAGCGAAGGGAGTTCGTTAATTGGGTATTGGAGAGACAACATGAAAATGCTGATTTTGCCGATAAAATCATCTTCAGTGACGAGGCCCATTTTAATCTTGATGGCTTCGTCAATAGGCAGAATTGTCGCATTTGGGGTGCGGAAAATCCTCGAGTGATTCACGAGAAGCAAATGCATCCTCAACGTGTCACTGTGTGGTGTGGTTTTTGGGCTGGAGGAATCATTGGACCTTTTTTTATGAAAATGAGGCAGGTGAAGCGCAAACAGTCAATGGTGTTCGGTATCGTGAAATGATAACCAGTTTTTTCTTGCCTAGAATTGAAGAAATGAATGTGGAGGGCATGTGGTTCCAACAAGACGGCGCCACATGTCATACAGCCAGAGAAACAATTCAATTGCTGCATCAGTCATTTCCCGGTCGTGTTATTTCGCGTTTTGGAGATCAGAATTGGTCGCCTAGATCGTGCGATTTAACACCATTAGATTTTTTCTTTGGGGTTTTTTGAAGTCGATGGTTTACGCGAATAAGCCGACGACGACTCAAGCCTTAAAAGGCGAAATTGGACGCTGCATTAATGAAATACCGCAGCATTCATGCAAAACGGTCATTGAAAATTTCATTAAAAGATCGCGTGCATGCCAGCAAAGCCGCGGCGGCCATCTGCACGATATATTGTTCCATACATAACCTCATTCTGTCTACTTTACGATATAATAAAGTTTCACGATTTTTTCTTTAATATCTGTGTTTTATTTAAAATTAAAAAATTGCGCTCTTCTTGAGACACCCTTTATTATTGCAAGTGAACAAAGTATTTTAGATGAAGGGAAATATTTAATTTACTTATTTACAAAGAGTGGATTTATGGTCATCCAAACTCTCAAAATGCAAATGTCACTCCTGATTTGATTTTTTCCGCTCTATCTGGAATGCATTAAATACAACTATTGCATGATACTTTCACCACAAACGAAATACTTTCAGTATTTCTCAAAAGCATCAACTATCTCACGAACAGTCGAATTGGAGAGGGGCAATAAATCAGATTAGCCCATTTCATCACACTTATACGCCCGCCATATTTCAAAGTGTCAGATAAAAACTTCATTATTTGTAAAATACGAGTCGCCACAACAACAAAATATCCTTCATTTTTAATTGTAGCATAAATCTTAATACGCGTGAATATAAGTCTTCTTCTATGGCGGCTCTCGCTATAGCTTTCAGATTTTTATTAAAACATAATTTATCTTAATGTGATGTGTCCATCAACAACAACGTGGTGGTACTACAACAACGCCGTTACAGACGCTTTTTTATTTGTTATTAATTAATGGCAGCATTTTATAGTTTCGGAACAGCGGAACTCAATATTAATGTGCGATATAAATGAATGGATGTGTTTATTGGGGTGTACTGGAAATTTCATATTTTAAGAGATATGATTAAATGTTCGGTGCTTGACAAGCTCTATACATTTGCAATTTATTTAGTGGCTCATACAATCGATGTTGAGAGCAAATGGAAGGTAAAGAAGAGAATAATGGAGCATTCGCCTATTTTTAAACAAGAAGCGATACATACCATTAAGATATGATCATGTATATGGAATAATAACACTCATAGTTAAAATAAAATATTATCATTGTCAAAAATCAAATTATGATATGATTCAAGGGGAATGTTGCAAAATGTACCCGTATTTCATGCGGTCGAAGGTGATTTTTTAAGAAATACTTTAGTTCTATTGATTTATTTGTATGGTATTTTCACTACTAAACTTTGCCCAATGTTTGTATACATCTCCATAACCTTTGCAAAAGGCATCGTATAGCATCCAATCCAAAATCAATCTACGATGTGAAGCATAGTTCTACATTTATAGAAATTCTTAAAAGCCTTTTCTTTCAGTACACCCTATAGCATACTTATACACATACATATATAGTCATTCATTGTGAGTGGTTGTAAAAATTTTCATTAAACGCAAAATGCGTCTTAAATTGATGGTAAACTTTTTTCTTTTGTTTTTGTTACAGCAATTCGATCTATCGCCACACATAAATGTGTACAATTCTGTATATACATACATATTCACTTTATATTGTATATATTCATTATTTTATGTGTGTATCGGTGGGTGCTGTATTCGGAGGGTGGCTCATTAATTCAATTAAAATAAAAACATTCATTCAGCCCTTCGTTCATTCATTCTGTCAACTCTGCATTCATTGATAATGTTAATTTTATGCGGTTTTTATGTTTTTATGTTTTTTTTGTGGTACAATAATTATGTATGCAAACGTCTGAGCGAGAGCACACAAAAGGTCATCGAGAATAGAGAATGAAATATAAAAGATTCATTTGGTTCGGGTTTTTTAAAGAGTTCAAACATATATTTTGAGTTTGCTGATGTCACAAAGTATTGGCTGTTTGATCAAATAACAAACAACCGATAACCAATCGATAACAAAATTTCAGCGTAACCTTTAGAAAAGATATATACAAGAATAAATTAAAGTTAAGTTGGCTTTAACAAAAGTTTTTCCCGACTAAAATTTACCTTTGGTTTGTTTTATGCAGCATTGTCTTAACATATATCAGCATAACGATGTCTTTTAGTAAGCTAGCCAGTATTTTACTATTTCAGTTCTATTTTTGAGGCATTTTTATAAAAAAATCCACAATTACTTCAACATTTTTGCCCCGATTTGTTTTCGTTTTTATTTCAAATATAAATATTTGCGGACAAACAACTTAAAAAATTACGGTCCGTGACTAAGTCACAATTAACGATCAGTACCTTTCCAGAGAACTTTTTAAAATACAAATATGACCAGATATATATGACCATATATGTTTCATTTCAATCAAATCATCAAAATGAGTCTTATGTACTCATTTAGATCAAGATTTAAATATAAAAATAAAATATTTTCGTCTCTAGACGATGTAATCGTCTCAATTAAATTGGACTTTCAAGTCAGGGACTATTCTTTGAAACACACGATAGAGTAGCGAATAAGGAAATAAGACACATATCAATAGGTTTTTATTTTAGATGCTTAGTAAGTCTTAGTAAGTCGAAAATATTTAAACAAATCTAGTTTAGTTTGTATACAAATGATCGGAATAATTTATGTTTGTAATTGACCCTCGCCTTCGATTCATGTATATTTGTGTACGCGTAGCATATGAAGACCGATCTTAAAAATATGTTTTACATTATTCTTCCGATCATGGCTGCTGGTTCCATTTCTTTACGACGGCCTGATAGCTTCACTTGGCCTTCTAAATCAGGCTGATCAATAACACTATGCAACAAAAATTTTGACGAAGGGCTACGCACAACACTTACTGATGTTATTTGGCTTTCTAACTCCGAAAAAGATATTATCATTATTATTTTATAATATTAATTTTAAATTAATTTGTTTTAATTTAATATCTCTCTCAGGTTGAAAATATCGTACCGTTGAAGTTATAATGGCTACAAATGTTAAAAAATAAAAAAACATTTTTGCTGGCAGAATAGGTACCCTATAAAGGGGAAAGGAAATGTTAAACAGAAAAAACTAATAGACAAGCTGGTTTGAGTTTCTTTTTACAGAAGAGCAAAATTTTCATTTTTTGGTCGAAGTGAGCATTATACTAAGCGAAAATAGTGCTATATGTTAATGACAGAGAGAATTCTTATTGTCAGATCTATATTGTGGATTTTTATGAGGATCATTTTTGTGGAAGAAAAGCATTCTAACGCAACAATTTCTATGCGTAAAAGACTATGAATTAATGCAAAAATGATTACACTCATTGTGGACGGAAGAGGTTTTTGCTTTTTAATTTTTTTAAGTTTCTTGAAACCCCAATTGGAGGACAGAATATTTTTATTTAATATCGGGGGAGCCATCATAATTACCTTTAATTGAATGTATGTGAAAATAAATTAGAATACAACTTGCAAAAACAGAGCTGTTAACAGAGCTCTGTTAGGAGTTAACAGAGGAAACAAATTATGATGGAGGGTAACTATGGGAGTTTATAGTATTCAAACGGAAAATATTGGGTGAATAAAATTTATAGCACAGATAGCCCTGGGCGTGCCCTATCCGAATTTGATTCAAGATTGTATGAATTTTAGAGACATCTAAACTATGTGGGGCCAAATTCGGATAGGGCACGCCCAGGGCTATCTGTGCTATAAATTTTATTCACCCAATATTTTCCGTTTGGTTTCAGTGGGCTTATTTTTTTGAGCTCGATGGGCCGAAAAATATAATAGTTACCCTCCGTCAGAACTTGTTTCCTCTGGTAACTCCTAACATAACTCTGTTAACAGCTCTGTTATTGCAAGTTGTATTCGAATTTATTTTCACATACATTTTAATTGATCATATAAAATTCATTCCATATCAAGCGGTAGGAATGAACTGGTAAACTTGAAATAGATGTTAATGCTGAACTAATAAAGATAAAAGCATGTTATTTGAAGTGTTTTTAATATATATGCTCCTCATTAATTTGACACTAATATCGTTATCAAATGGTGCGAACAAGTATATAAAATAATTTTTTGAAAAATTGTATCCTTTGGAACTTTGTTGTCCTGTGAGGGAACAACAGGATGAGGAAATAAAAAACTAAATACGCCAAGTAACTCCATATTCAGTTTGATACGTCTATCATCCGGTTCAAGTGTAACTAATTTTTTTTAATTATCGGACGGTGTTTTAATTCTGATGACTTTTCACTGATATGTTGGTAGATTTTGCAAAATATTGTTTGAAAAAAGTTGTCCTCAAGCCGGACAAAAACATCTACACACAGTTGGTAAAAATATAATTTAAAAAATCAGAATTAAACAAGTAAGAAGGCGTTAAGTTCGGCCGGGTCGAATCTTATATACCCTCCACCACGGAGTGCATTCCACAGTATTACCAGCAGATTAAAGGATGCCGACTTTACATAGTACCATATTACACACAATAGTACCATATTACGAAAATTGTGATATTTTTATGCACATTACTATATTTGTTTACTATTTCAAACTATAATGTATACTTATGCGCACTATTTAAAATCTACTACTATATATAAATACAATGCTGAAATTGTGAAAGTGAACATGCCTAAATATTAGGCGATTGTCAGTCGCCATTAGGGAGAAGCATTTTCAGATACAGACAAAGTGATAAGAAAAGTATAAATTTGAAATATATCCCCAAAAACTATTTTTCGAGTCTTCATAGTCAGAATGTATACACCGAATTTCATGATTTCAACTTCAGCGGTTTGGTAGGTCCCATTTTTATCCCTCTTTTTAATTATATCCCTTAAAAGTACGAATTTCGAAAAATCCCTCTATTTTACGTATCTATGCAATTAGAGGGATGTACACACCGAATTTCATGATTCTAGCTGTTGTCGTATCATTGGTACCATATTTTAACCCTTTTTGTCCCATTTCGCCCGCTAAAACTTTTATTTTTTTTGGTGCTTCCAAGCTACAAGAGTAATGTCCGCAACAAATTTTAATTGTATTAAAGTAAGAAATTTAATTAATAAGCCAAGGCTACCAATATTTGTATACTATATATATAATGGATATAATACTTCAATTCATAAAGTAAATATAAGGGAGCAATCATAAATACGCTAAATATTGGGGGATAAAGAGTGTATTTTCAGCTACAGTCGTTTGGTTGGTTGTATTTCCATCCTATTTTAATTTCAAAAGTATAAATTTTGAAAATATCTTATCTCTCACGTAAGCAGTGCAAGACAACTTCATGATTCTACCATTTTTTGTCGTAAAAGCAACAAAATAAAGTAGGAATTTTGAAAAAAATATTTTACGTGGCTATGCAGTCAAAGGAATGTATACACCGAATTCCATGATTCATCAGCGGCCATTTTGTTGGTACCATTTGTATCCCCTTTTCCAAATTTTGCCCCCTCAAGAGTACGACTATCTAAAATCTCTTTATTTTACGTATTTACACAATTAGAGGGATGTACACACTGAATTTCATCATTCTAGCTGTATTAGTTTAGTTGGTACTATTTTTATCCTCTGTAGCCATTGCATCCCTTGAAAGTACGAATGTGGAAAAAACGTTTTATTTTTCGTATCTACGCAGTCAGAGGAATGTCTACTCCGAATTTCATGATTCTAGTTGCTGTCATTTGGTAGGTACTATTTTTATCCCCTTTTTCCAGTTGAATCCCAAAATGTACGAATTTTCAATTACGTGTCTACGCAATCAGAGGAATGTATATATCAAATTTCATTATTCTAGGTGCAGCCGTTAGGTTGGTACTATTTTTATCCCTCTATCCCCATCTAACCCCTTAAAAGTACGAATTTAAAAAAAAATACTTTTATATTATGTATCTACTCTATTAGAGGAATGTACACGCCAAATTTCGTGTTTCTATCTGTTGTCGTTTGATAGGTACCATTTTTATCCCTTTTTGTCCCACTTCGCACCCTACAAATAAAAATCACTCTATGGTGGCCTTTTATGCTATAAAGGGAATGCGCATTGCAAATATCAAGTAAATACAAGCTAATATGTTCAAAAAACATGCTGAAATACTCTAAATACTAGGGGTATTTTTAGTCCTTGTGAGGGAAAAATTTTTCCCTCTGGGCCGATTTCGTCCACTTTCAATCCCAACCGATCTACAACCATAAGACACATTTAGGAAAAGCTTGAACCTCCTAGCTCATTTCGTTCGGCCGCTATCGTGCTTTCAACAGACAGACGGACATGGCTATATCGTCTTAGAATTTTACCACGACCCAGAATATATATACTTTATGGGGTCTCCGATGAATATTTCAAGGTGTTACAAACGGAATGACAAAGTGAATATACCCCCATCCTGGAGGTGGAGGGTATAAATAATGAAATTGTAAAAAAAAATTGACGTTACAGTACATTAAAAGTTGTCAAATATTTCAGGAATTTCAAGCAATGAAAACACATTTATGACGTAATTGCTTACACTGCTGTTATATTGGTCATAACTCGAGATTTTTTCTTATTTCCAAAAATACGTATGAAATATTTCTATGCGAATAAAACATAAACAAACCTTCAAAACAATCCAAGCTTGGCTTGGAATGCATCATAAGCGGCTGTTATCGTACTTACGTTTCAAATATTAGAAACTAACAATTTTGGTATTTTTTAATGTATCCATAAATAATAATGTTTTCGAGTTTAGAAAACCAAAATACATTAGAAAATTTTACACATAGGCCTTCTACAAAATTTTTGTTGCATAGTGTTATCACCTATTTTATTTTTCTGGTTGTATATGTCCATAAAAAGATTTAACATAATTTTGCCGAAATATAGAGAAAATGTATAGGCAAAAGTCTTTATCAATCAAGTAAGTGGTCCTATATTGGTCATTGTCGAGATTTTATGCTCGGCGTCCTACAATAATATATACCACTGAAAATTCTAAAAAAAATTCTCTTACCTCATTTGAAAAATGTTTGGCAATTATATCGTCGAGAAAGGACATTAATCAGGGATTGTAAAATGTAGGAAACAAAAATGAAGGGCAACATATAGAAGAAATTCTGTGTATAGGAAATATATTTCCAATTTCGGTCGATTGATTTAATTTTTTTACACTCCACACTCTCTTTCCATAGTTGCCTCCTTATCAATTCATTTGAAGCTACATATTTAAAAACTTATTCAGCAGCCTTTGAACAATATTCATTTGTTTATGCACGGAAATATTCCATCCTTTCACTTTTCGATTGCGCATTAACCTCTTCATTATTCACGAATTATTTGCTTTTATGGGGGAGGGTGGTAGTAGACACTGAAGTGCTTAATTAAATTCCCACTGTCAATGGGAGATATGCACGGTATGGCATTCATTTAAATAAATATGTCAACACCCTTTGTGTATTTGTCGTAACCTTTGACATTTTTTGTTGACACTTTTACTTTTGCCTCCGACGCGTGTTCGCAGCGCAGCCAGCACACACGCTTGCAAGACTACTTTGTTTAATGGAAGGGGCTGATATGTGCGTGCTGAAAATTCCGCACATTGCAGAGACCCGCACAACGAATACCAAATATGTCGATGAGAAGATGAGTTTGCCCAGACCAAAACTGAAAGTACCCTACAATATTTCCACGTTGTATATTGAGAGCAAAAGCAACTGGATTTTTGTCAAGCAAAGCTGAATTTCCTATCCATTTATTGAATCGACATTGATATTTTTATAGTTTCTGCACACACAGTGCTATCAAATCCAATCGTAACAAAACTTTATTGCTATTATTTCTGTCTACCAAAGGCCTCGACTTAAACCAGTTGTGGGAAGATTCGATAGATAAACACTCTGTTCGTAGTTCATCCACTGATTATTTCCGCTTGTCACAAACACAGAATGTAGCATTTAAAAAATCCACCACCCAACACATGATGGAGGTTATAAAAATATCATAAATTTTATACGTGTTCTTGTTCTTCATACATTTCATTACAGACAAAAACAACAACAAATCCACATGCGATATAGTTTAATATACAATTTCCGCGCTTCTTTCGGTAGCTTAATGCGAAGGGTGATGCATGCAAAACGCAGAATATCGAAAACTGTGTTGGTTAGCATTTTTTGGCTCACCGATGGCCGTGTCCTTTGAGGTTAAATGAGAGTGAATATACTCGATTGACATTCAATTACATGGTGAATTGAAAAGGAAAGCAACTAATTGATAGATTTTCTGTGGCTCTCCATGCGGAACTAAGTGGCGTATCTTTAACGAAAAGTCATTTTCCAGTGAATAAACCACAAAAGCCAAACAATTGTAATTCTCTATGTATCGCAAAAAAAAGATAAAAGACGTATATGTGGTAGAAGAAAAGCAGATTGATTTGTGATTTTTGTTTTTTAGATGTTTGCTTTGTACATGGTTTCTTTAACAATGCAACAAAAAAACCATGTAAAAAATGAACAAAATTAATACAGTTTCTGTCCTATCGGGCATTCAATACCAAAAAAATGTCTTTGGAAAGCTGCTGAATATCATAATAGGCCTAATATACGAAACCAAGAAAATTGGCGAAATGTATTTCCGAGCAAGCGTTTACAGAGGATTTACCTACAACACTCGTATCTAATGCAGGAAATCCCAAAGATGTACACCACAATAGAACAATTTAACCGAATTTTGTCCTAAATTTACGCGGCATTTACAAATAGATAATAGGGGTTAATAGTAAATACATACCAAAAAAAAAATTACTTTTCCATAAACTATTTTTTTCTTGGATTTTTCATTGTTTTTTATATCTTGTGTTTATGAACTAAAGACAAAGTTATGAACTAAAGACAAAGTTATAATTCTGTTTGATTTTGTAAAACAAATATCGAAAAAAAAATCATAAAAATCATAGAAGCCATCATTTCACCACTTTCAAACTCACACAGTCGCTTAAAAGTAGACTTAAGCACACTACTTTGAAATTTTAAAATTTCAATTAGTGTAATCATTTCGAAAATCAAAATGAAAGCATTAGAATTGCAAAATCTTTAAGAAATCTAACCCTGCTATAATAGAAATAAATAAGTAGAGTATTTTTAAACGAAAAGCTATATTCTATTGCATAATTCTTTTTTTTTTGATGAAGTCTTCATTTTTTTGAGCGCTCTCTTTCTTTTGCCAAGTAAGCCTCAGATAGAATCAAGTTAAGTAAGACGAAAACAGTTCAAATGCAAAATGCAAAGAAAAAAAGTCACGGTCTTTACGTCTTCAAAACAATGTTTAAAAAATCAAAATAGACTCTTGATGCTTATTTCGCCATACAAAATTCTTTATGTTACTTACCTTCTAACTTTCCGCTACTAAAAAATTAAATCGTTTGAACAAATTAGGAAAAAATCAAACTTTTGTACATTTGGGGTAACGGTCGTTACAGTCGGTGAGATTGTTTTTGAACTATTCACAAAAAATTAGATTTAAACTTCTCGCCTTCAAAATTGTGACTAAGCATGAAGAACATTGTCAGCTTTCAACTGGCTTTTGTTTTGTTCGTAAACAACCGTTCGAACAGTGTTGCCAAAGGGCTTAAAAAGTGGCCTTGCAATTCACAGGAAAAAAAATCCAAATACCAAATTCAAAGTAGCATATTTTGGTTAGTATAAAGAAAATTAAAGTTAATCCTTCGGAAAATGACAGATACATTTATTTTGTGTAATATTAGCGGACAAATACATAAAAAATAATAATTTTATTTGTAAGCTGTAGGGGTCATTTACTTTGGAATTACCCATAAACAAATGCAAAACAAGAAAGCCGTCCATCCAAAATAAATAAATAATTTTTAGAAAAATTTTCCAGAAAATAAAAATTTTGCTTTTAAATATGACAGCAAAAACATTTGATTTCGTTTGTCGGCTTTTATGAAGTCGAAATCATGCAGTTTTTGAGCTATTACGATCAACTTATTTTGTAGAAAAGTATTGCTTCTTGACATTAATACGACGCTAAGCAACTACAGTTTGCTTAAACTGAATAGTACAAAAATATCGTTTTTTTCAAAACCTTCATTGATTGTACTACATATTCAGAAACTTGGAAGTATTCTTCATCTTTCAGGCTAACTTCCCACACTAAAATATGCCTTCAGAACAAATTAAACCGTTTAATTTTAAAACGCGGAAAACTATTTTCCTCAACAACTATAATCTACATCTCTTGACCTATGTCTATCAACATTTATTGCATTTTGACGGAAATCGTTCTGGAACCACCTTCGCCATAAATAAGAACGAATGTACCAGCTTCTTGTAAAATAACATTTGGTATATCGCGAACTCAAGTGTAGAACTTTGCCTAAACTCGGGGCTAATAGTATTTTGTTCATTCTTCTACATTAAAGTTTTAAACTTCCAATGCTCTCATTTACATTAAAACCCACTTCCATTCTTTCAAATGGGTTGTCGTGGGTTTCTCCACATAATATATATATGGCCATTTCTCCAAAAAGGTCCACGTAAACGAAAATAAAATTAAATTAAACCGTCCCAATCGTAGCTTAGCTGTAATGATAATACCGTGCGACTGTACTTTTTGGATCTGAACAGTACCATATTCATATGAAACTATAGATAAAATGTAGAAAAATGTACATTCAGTTTTTATTTACACGCATATATAATTTGGAAATTGAAAGTCCTGTAAAAAGGAGAAAGTATCACCAAATGAAAAATTGAAAAAAAACTTCTATTTTTGTCACATCATCCTTTTTAGTAGCTAATGTTTTAGGAAAATGCAGTTAAATTGTTTTCTTCTTTTTTACTAATTATAGTGTATCTTACGTTCTACACAAATATATACAGAAATAAAAATAATTTTCAGATTGTCCATTCTGTTCACCCTTTGAGGCGTATGACAGTCACTTATGTGACCAGGGAAATGTCCATATAGTGCAAGAGGCTAGTTAATCCTAGTGTATCTTCAAAATATTGAAGCTTTTCTCTCACCACAGCTTTAACTCACCACACTCATTGTTACCATATCATTTATATTCAACCTATATCTAAATCTGAACAGATTTTTCCTTTTTGGAGTTAAAATCAAATGCATACAGACATAATTTCCTATTTTTAAATAAAACTAACAAAAAAGCGTTTTTTCATTTAAATTAATTATTTATCCGTATACACTTTAAAAACTGAAATAGAACTAACAAATATATTTTCTTTACATTTTTATCTATTACTTTTCGTGACAGCAAAATTTTGTTCTTTAAATCAGACTACCTTTTATTTAAATCGTAAACAATTGTTGGTGTTGATTTTATGGGTCAGTACGCGCAATGCAAAAAAAATGTTCCAGAAACAAAATTTTTATGTTTTGTTGCATAGTGTAGTTTACAGAAAAATAAATAGAAGGAATCAATAACTTACGAATAATAACTAAATGATGAATATCAGATGAAAAATGTCGTCACTGACTTCATTTTTGTGAAATAATTAAATGCATTAGATGGGTATTCAGAGCCAAAATTTGCAAACTCATTTTACAAAAATGAGCGCTGCGGCGTCAGTATCCTTCCGATGTTTATCATTTAGGGATCATTCTAAAGGTATTAACTGCAGGTACTTATAAAGGGTGATTTTTTAAAAGCTATAGGAAAGTTTTTCAAAAAAAAAAACACATAAAATTCAGAAAAATGCATGAAATCTTTATTTGAATCGATAGTACGGTCCATATAACTTAATGTTTGAAGATTATTTCATGCAAATGTTGACCTTGACTGCGCCTCAAATGGTCCATCCGCTTAGTCCAATTTTGGCATTTCCACGTTTTTGATTAACAGAGGCCCAATTGCTGCGAACGGCGACGAATCGATAACACTGGCCGATACAGCTGCGATATTTTCTTCAGTTCACACTCTACGTAAGCGTATTGGTGGTTTAATGTCCAACAATGTATGAATGAATAGCCGCTTCAGTGGGTCGATTAAACTGACCATAAAATGAAATACGATGAACTTAACAGAGCACGCATTTTGATAATAAAATTCAATAATGTGCAAGCGTTGTTCGTTTGTAAGACGATTCATGGTTAAATTATAGACCAAACCAGTGTTGCCAAAAAGATAGTAGCTAAAAATCACCCTTTATATAGACCAAATAATTTAACAAATAAATTTCTTTAAGACAAAAATCAAAATTTTTTATTTAAAGTGCTTTAAAGTGTCTATTAATTCAGATTAAAAATAGACAAAAATGCAACAAAAAAAGTTACACAGACAGCTTGGAACGAAATATTTCTTTAAGTCATCATTGAACAATCAAAACTTTATTTTCGTCTGTCCATTTATATGAACCGCGGCCCTGCCTAATATACATGTACTGAATTTTTCTCTTGTTAAACTTCGAAACTAGGGACTGACTCCATAAACAGTTAAAAATGTGATTGACTCACCCTAATTACAACAATGTAATTATTATAAAAGCAAACACAATTAACTAAACAAGTATAACAACTTCAAACAGTGAATTTATATCAAGTACTTCCATTTTTACAATCTCTGGTTAGAGATATTCAGCCATAATAGATTTGAAACTCCGAACAAACTGACTAAGCTATAACTGTTTGTAATATCTAACTTTGGCCTAACTATACATCGCGAAAATGGGGCTAAGTGTTCAACGTTATTTTATTCGTGTTTTCAATAAAATTCAGTTTACAAATTTTAAGAGCACTCACAGCAAATTCACAGAAAAACTACACTTGAAGTGCTTTTCAACAATAATTGACATTTTGCAAAACACCAAAAAAAAAATCCCTCACTTAACAGGCATCGCAATTCCCCTCCTAAATGTAATTCAACTACCCGAATGATTTAACGCATCACGAGGAAAAAATGCGTCACAAACTGTCTGCCCCACTTGATGGGCAAAGTTCAGCGTAGAACTCACTTGTCGAGCGAGTATCCTTTGCCAATTCAACGATTATGCGATTATTTGTTTTAATAACTTACAAAATGCCATCAAATCGGAAGCCATTTGCAATTTGCATTTGCTCGAGCACCTGAGTCTATTTGGCCATTATGGAGAGAGAGAGAGACATGGCACGGGGCGTATAACCTTCACCTCTTCGTAAAAGACACTCACTCCACCCGCAGCAAAGTTGCGCGCCACCGTCTACACTGTTTTAAACGTTTTACATGTATTTGTGTCAACGACTTTGTCAACAGTTCTGCCAGTGCCATTGCTCTCGTCTCTGGCGATTTATGCGATTTTAGGTTTAGATTTTTCTTGCTTGTGTGAGTGCAACCCTATTTAATGTCAGTGTGTATGCGTGACTTGTTGTGTTTCGTAGTCAGTAAGTTGTGGGGTTTGCAGCATGTGTGAGTGTGTTTGAGAGGATGTGGAGTAAGGTACAGCTATTTTAAACCACCGCCACTTGGGGCATCGGATCGGTATTAAAAGTTAAACTACTTCTCACAAATATACATATCCTGCCGTGTATATAAATGTTTTTTATGCATACGTACACATGTACGTATGTATGTCACTGTGGGTGATGGTAATACACTTGTAATCGCACTATTTTTACTGCTTCCGTTGGTCGTACTGCAGTCGTAAGCGTGTTTTATCTTATTTTTATTTTCTTGAACAACTTGACAGCATATGTAACGCAGTGCTAACATCCCCTACAGGCCATTACAAGCCTAACTTTGTGTCATGGACTGTTTAAAACAAGTAAGGAACGTCTAAACTCGGTCCGTTAATCCGACTGATATACACCCTCACCCTCCGACTGGGAGGTACATAATCAAATTATAAATTCATAGAGGATTTCAAGGCCTGGTATATAAGTTTTAAAGGATTTAATTTTACCTAATACTCGAATGGACAAAATCATAAATATTCCGTAGTTTTAAAGTGATTTTTAAAGCATTTTATAATATCTAATTACGACTGGCTTCGACTATTCGCATGGATGTTATATTAGTTTTATTTTAACCAAAACTTATACCAATTTGTGTCAGAGATACCAGATGTGGTGAGGCAATATAAAGCATATTTCAGGAATGTATCATGATTTGGATAAAAATTGGTGAACGTGCTTGGTACTGTAAAACTTCAAGAGTAATCGAAAAGTTAACATGAGGTAATGATCTTGAAAAATATGCCATAAATATCTGGTCAGTAGATATTATTTAGAAACAATTTCCCTCAGCACTGGTTATCCCTATTTGCAATTTCTTGATTCCAGCTACAGCCAAAATGACCGTACCATTTTGATGGGAAAAGTACTAATACTGAAGATCCAATATGTTTCGCGTTCACAGTTAAATGTTCACACCGATTTTAAGCCACAGCCAGTTTTACTATTATTTTTTTATTATACACTCCACGAGAGTATTATGTCTTTGTGCATTTGTTTGTAACACCCAAAAGGAAACGAGATAGACCCATTGTTAATTATACCGATCGTCTTAGAATCACTTTCTGAGTCGATTTAGCAATGTCCGTCTGTCTGTCTGTCCGTCCGTCCGTCCATCTATTCTTGCAATCACGATACAGGTCGCAATTGTAGACAGAACCAAATAAAACTTTGCACAACGATGTTTTTCGGGATAAGGACGAACTCTATTTAATTTGAAGAAAATCGGTTCAGATTTAGATATAGCCCCCATACGAATTTCACTTCCGATTTGACTCTTTTCACTCTAGATACCACATATTACAACAGATTTTCTTTAAAATTGGCAAAACATCTTATATTTCCACTAGAAACACCCATGGTGAATATCGGACAGATCGGTTCACATTTATATATAGCTCCCATACAAATTTCGCTCCCGATTTGACTTTTTCCGCTCTAGAAACCACATAATGTATCAGATTGTCTTCAGATTTGGTAAAACATCTTATATTTCCACTAGAAACTCCCATGGTGAATATCGGTCAGATCGGTTCAGATTTATATATAGCTCCCATACAAATTTCGCTCCCGATTTGACTTTTTCCGCTCTAGAAACCACATATTGTATCAGATTGTCTTCAGATTTGGCAAAACATCTTATATTTAAACTAAGAACATCTATGGTAAAAATAGGTCAAATCGGTTCAGATTTAGATATAGCCCCCATACAAATGTCGTTCCCGATTTGACATTTTCCTCTGTAGAAACCACATATTGTACTCGATTTTCTTTAAATTTGGCACAACATCTTATAATCTTACTAGAAACACCTATGCAGAAATTGGGTAAGATCGGTTCAGATTTAGACATAGCCCCCATATAAATGTCGCTCCCGATTTGACTTTTGCCGCTTTAAAAGCCACATATTGTGCTCGATTGTCTTTAAATTTCGCACAACATCTTATAATCTAACTAAACAAAACTATGGTGAAAGTGGGTAAGATCGGTTCAGATTTAAATATAGCCCAAATTCAAATGTTGCTCCCATAAGTTTAACCGATTTTGCCCAAACTATACATTTTATATTTCACCTATTTCGTTCCAGGTTTCAATATATCCTCATACAAATGTCCTTTCCGATATAAAATTTTTTGTCAAACACATACATTTACAGGATACAAAAAACCATTCCGTTTTCACTTTTTCACCGAATTGAATTGTATTCGGATTGAAAGTGGAGTGTATCATAGAGTCGTCCCCGCCCGACTTTAGCCTTTCCTTACTGGTTTTGACCCTAAAAGTATGGATTTTGAGAAATTCCTCTTATTTCTGCGTTTACTCAGTCAGACAAATTTCGCGATTCTAGCAGCAGCCGCTTGATTGGTGATTTGAATCCGAATTATATTATTTTATCTTCAGCGGTTTGGTTGGTACCATTTTTATCCCCTTTTCCAATTGTATCCCTTAAAAGTACGAATTTTGAAGAATTCTCCCATTTTTCGTGTCTATGCTATTAAAGGGTTGTGCTCGCCGAATTTTTTGATTCTAGCTTCGAATTTTATGATTCATTGGGACCAATTTTATCCCTTTTTATCCCAAAAACGAATTTCGAAAAATTTCTCTATTTTACGAATCAACGCAATTAGAGGGATGCACACACCGAATTGTATGATGATACGACATTGGTACCATTTTTATCACGTGTGAGTTCTCTGAACCCCATATGCTACAATTTTGCTTATTGCCACCGAGATGAAAATGAGCTTCATCTAAAAAAAAACACGAAAATTTTCCATGTAAAATTCTTACAGTTTGCGTTAAAGCCTCACTACTTTGGAAGTAAGTTCTTAATATTACCCAATTTTCTTGGAGCATATAGTGTCCCATTTTGCAAATGTCAAACAAACATCTGAAAATAAAAATAAATTTGATTTGAACTGGGATATTGTCCTGGCTCAAGACCATTTTGCTTCTATATTTAATAGAATGCAAATTTATTTACAAATGGCATGGTGACATTTATTACTTGGCTGCAGACTACCACGATCATGATTTCGACCATGTCAAAAGTCTTTTCAAGTGGCTTCGCAGCGACTTTTCAACATCAAACCCGGCCTCTATAAGGAGATGATTCTCACAAACGAACGAGAATCACAACTCAATTGCCGAATTTGCGTTTCAAAAAATCGCACCAAGTAATAAAGCACACATGCCATCTTACAAGCATCTCATTGAGTTGCATATGTAAGTATGTGTGTATGCAGGTATAGTTACCCAGCAATACTTCTGTCGTGCCAACGCTCATTTGTTTTAGTTTTTTCGTTTGCATTTTTTTGGTCTGTAATCAATATTTGATTTGAACTGGGATACTGGGATATTCCCAATTCCAACCGATCTGCAATCATAAGACAAATTTAGGGAAAATTTTAAACTCCTAGCTCATTTCGTTCGCAAGCTAGCGTGCTTTCAACAGACAGACATGCCTATATCGTCTTAGAATTTCACCACGACCCAGAATATATACTTTATGGAGATTCCGATGAATATTTCCAGGTGTTACAAACGTAATGACAAAATTAATATACTCCCATCCTTAGGTGGAGGGTATACAAATTAAAAAAAAAACCCATTTTATTGAGCGTCTACGTGGTCAAAGGAGTGTGAGAGGTAAGTTTTATGTTGTAATACCTTGGTTGGTACCATTTTTATCCCGTTTTGTACCGCTTTCCCCTTTAAAAGTTCGAATTAAAAGAAAAAGTTTTTGTTGCGCTTCTTCGTGGTCTGAGAAATGTGCGCGCTGAATTTCACGATTCTAGCAGAAACATTTTGGTTGGTACCATTTTTCACCCCCTCTATCACGTTTCCCCTTAACGTACATATTTCGAAAATTGCATTTCAATTTCAGGACTCTAGCTCCAATACTTAAATTGGTACCATATTTATCCCTTTTTGTATCTTTTCCCACTTAGGTTGGTACCATTTTTCTCCCCCTCTATCGCGTTTCCCCTTAATGTACATATTTCGAAAATTGCATTTATGTTGCGTGTCTACGTTATCAGAGGTATAACCAATTTCAGGACTCTAGCTCCAATACTTAAATTGGTACCATTTTTACCCCTTTTTGTATCTTTTCCCACTTTGGTTGGTACCATTTTTCTCCCCCTCTATCCCGTTTCCCCTTAACGTACATATTTCGAAAATTGCATTTATGTTGCGTGTCTACGTTATCAGAGGAATAACGAATTTCAGGACTCTAGCTCCAATACTTAAATTGGTACCATTTTTACCCCTTTTTGTATCTTTTCCCACTTAAAAGTACAAATCCAAAAAATTCCTTTTTGTTGCATTTTTTCTAGCTAATGTTGTTTAGTTACGATGAAGGTTCGATGTTTATCCCTTTTGGTCCAAGTTTACCCCGCTAAAAGTGTGAATTTCGAAAAACCCTTTCTTATTTGGGTACTATTCAATGAGTTAATCCTGCGTATTTCTGTAGATAATGCATTTCTGATGATGTATCGAAAATTTCAAGAGAATCGGCTGTAAATTGCTGGATTTTTGTTTCCGGCCAACAGATTTGAGTTAAATACGTTGAAAGTTTTGAGTCGTAAAGAAAAACAACAAAAATAGGAAATGCGGCATCTAAAAAAATTACACTAATGAGTCATGCCAATGTTTTTACTATATAACTGGCAAGTAAACTATAAAATCGAAAAGAAAAATTTGCTTATTTTTTTATTTAAAAAAATCGTCAGTGGAGGTTCTACTATTTTGACTACATCATGATACACAAATAACCGATCAAGCCTAAATTTTAAATCGAATATGGTGCTAAAATGTTTCAATCGATACAGAAGTTTCGTTACAAAAAAATTTCGTTTGTAGCTGGCAACGGGGAAACTATGTTTGGGCAAGCAATATAGAAACTACTGTCTTTCATGTAACACGAAAATTAATAATATTTTTAAAAAGTGTCTTAGAAAAATTCACAAAAATTAATTGTTTTCACATCGTAATAAAATCGTTGCCTTTCTTGGCGTAATCAGTGTAGTTAACACTCTATTCCCCAAACCCGACAATAAAAGTTTGCCACTCCTGCTACAACATTGTCCCCTGCTCTACCGTTTGTTTGTTACACATGTCGCTGTAGCTGCTCGCGGTGCTACGCCTGATCCACAGCCATAAAAAGGATGTTCTGTTTACATTTGACTTTTACTACTTAAAGTGTTTATTTAAAACGTATGTGTTTCGCTATCTCTATCTTTCACACGACCATGTTGTGTTTAAGTTAACAGCTTTAAGAGTTGGCAACAACGCACACTTCATTCAAACAGCCAATTCATATAGTTAGTCACACAGGCAGAAGCATATTTTACTTTTTCCCTGTGCAGTGGCACAAAAGAAAAGAGTTTATTTGGATTTCTTAAATCTCTTATGAACACATAGTCATGCATGAAGTTAATTTTGTGGCCCAAACAAAAGGGGGAGAAAACTAGAAAAGGATAGGATAGAAAGACACACGAATAGAAAAACTTAACTCTAGAATAAATATGATAATCCTAAAGCCTGCCATTAAAATGTAGAAATGTACAAAAGTATGTCCATATCCTGTTCATATGTGAGTGTGAGTGTGTGTGCGAACATCACTACAAGCCGCAGTAGATTTGTTCCAGTGCGCATTTTATATTTCCATCATGTAACATTTAACTGTAATTGCCTCTAAAGCCTGACCATTTAGGCCAAGAAGCACTAACAATAACCCCAGCTAACATAGCCAGCCCACTGCCATGAAGAGTGCCAAACAAAAGGAAATCGCTCGCACACATATGAGAGCTAGCCTCATCGTGCTACCGCACCACAATGATGATGCTGATGATGATGTTTCAGTTGCTCCTGCCTCCTTTGTGTGTTGGAAACCCATCCAAAGTGCCTTTAAGGGATCTTTTTGTTTTCTTGAAATTGCGAATGTTGTTGAGTGTCAGAATGCGGGTATGAATTGTCGGTTGTCGGGCTGCCTCTTCGTAGGTATGCAACCAACGCCTTTTTAGGCGTTCCAACGACGACGACGAGGAAAGGATATAAACCTTTGTACTTTGCCATAATGAATGTTGAGCTGGCATGAAAGCAACGAAAAGTCATTTTGACATTACTAACAGTTACTAAACAGCCACTAAAAGTGTATTCGTTTGAGCGTGCGATGTCGCTCACAGTGGCTCTGGTACTCTTTAGTGTGGAAATATGTATGTTATTTCTAGTGCATTGCTAGTTTATCTGAATGTAATTTCCACGGCTGTCTCGTAAAAGATATCTTGGTGTCAATTCTGACTATGGTGTGCTAGTCATTCCATGCTAAATGATACTCACGTTTTGCATCACTGAATTCTATAGCTTCGAAAGTTTGTGTATGTATTTGTTTAAATTTTAAAAATCCTAAAAATGTCTAGAAAAAGTTGTATATGAACTTAAGTAATCCTTAGCTTTTTCTAAAAATTAATTAAAGTTTAGAATTGTCACAGTTCTATTTCCCTACTCCCATCGAATTTGACCAATATTTTAAGCAAATTCGAACGAAAATCTAAACAGATCATGTTGTGCTTATGTCCTATTAAGAATCACAAAAAATGTGAAAAAAGGCAAAATTACGGGCATTCGACTGATGTTCTTAACGTACTTTTTTGTCACCTCGGTCATGTCAAATTTTGAAATAATTGCCAGAAGCTCAATTAATTATTATAAATATGATTTTTTTAATTTTCTGTCTGAGTAATTTCATATGAAGCGACACAGACATTTGGACCCTCTCTCTCTCCGATTTTGAAATTTCCCAATTGTGTACTTTTCTATAAGACAAATAAATCTGCATTTCCCGATTTAAAAAAATCAGAAAAAAGACAGATAGAAATTGTCGATCATAGTTTATAAGGTTTTTTTTAAAATTAGCTGTTGGTATGAGATACAAATACATTTTTTCTAATTTCAAGCAAATTTCGTTTAGTTTTACAGAAAATTGTCAAATCTTAAAACTATATAATTTATTATTTTTATACACTCCACGAAAGTATTATGGCTTTGTGCATTTGTTTGTAACACCCAAAAGGAAGCGAGATAGACCCATTGTTAAGTATACCGATCGACTTAGAATCACTTTCTGAGTCGATTTAGGAATGTCCGTCTGTCCGTCTGTCCATCTATTGTTGTAATCAAATTACAGGTCGCAATTATAGTCCGATCTTAACAAAAATTGGCACAAGTAAGTTTTGTGGATCAAGGACGAACGCTGTTTAATTTTAGGCAAATCGGTTCAGATTTAGATATAGCCCCCATACAAATGTCGCTCCCGATTTGATATTTTAAGCTCTAGAAACCACATATTGTACCCAATTTTCTTTAAATTTGGCACAACATCTTATAATCCAACTACAAACACCTATGCAAAAATTGGATAAGATCGGTTCAGATTTAGATATAGCCCCCATACAAATGTCGCTCCCGATTTGGCATTTTCCAAGGTATAAAAATTACTACAAGGTATAAAAATTAACTACAAGGTATAAAAATTACGATTTCATTAATACAATACACACTTCTCGAATTTCTCAGGTCTCTTGAAAAATATATAGACCCAAGATTTAGTCTATCTATTGAAAAAATAACTATTTCCAGTAAAAACAAATCTTAACACTTTTGAATAGAGGATAAAAGCTATAACAACCAGAACATATATATTTATATTATATAATTATTATATATTATATTATTATATATATTATTATATTATATAATTATATTATATTATTATTGTGTTTATATATTTCGAATAAATTTTTGATGTGAAACATTTGTGTGGTATTACCATTTCGATACAACAATCCAATCAAAATGTGCAATTATATATATTCCTCTGTCTAGACATAACCCAAAAGAGTTGCTATTTTTTTTAAAAAGACAAAAACGAACCACCCTAGTGTCCACATTATTTATTTTTTGTTGAAAATCGTAAAATGTACATTTATTCGCCAGTACATATAAAGTACATATTTTCAAAAAATCACCAAAATCTTAGAGAAGACAAAATATTTGAGATCTGTGCAAATAAATTTTAAGTAATATTGGTCATACCTAGTAGATAATTTTCGATTTCTTTGAAAATTGGTAAAATAAATCAACCCTTTAAAATATTTGATGTGGAGAGAACGCAAAACCCATTTTTTAATTTACGGCCAATTGAAAATTGGTAAAATTAGGAAAAAGGTGCCGAGGTAGGAACGTTGAAAATGGTGTAGGTAGAAAATAGCGTAGGTACAGGGTTTTCCAACAAGAGGTGTTATTTTGGTATTCAAAGAAAAATGTCATTTTTTTTGAGATAAATGATCGGATGTTTATTTCATAATAAAGGGGAAGATATGCCGTTAATAATGAAATTATTATATCAAATTAGGCGAAATATCTTATATTTGTACTAGAAACAGCCATGGTGCAAATGGGTCAGATCGGTTCAGATTTAATTCGACTTTGACCTAGAAACCACATATTTTATCAGATTGTCTTCAGATTTGGCAAAACATCTTATATTTAAGCTAGGAAGACCTGTAGTGAAAATAGGTCAGATAGGTACAGATTTACCTATAGCTCCCATACAAATTTCGCTCCCGACTTGAGTTGTTCTGCCTTGTATTTTTACCGAATTTCTCCAAAGTGAGCATAACACGTTATACTTGCACTGGAAGAACTTATTGTGAAAGTTAGTCACTTCATTCCATGTTTGGATATAGCTCCGATACAAATATTCTTCTTGATTTGACAATGTGTACCAGGTTATATTACCCTATGATTAGGAAATATACAAATATTCTTGCCGTTTTCACTTTTTTACCGAGTTGAATTGTATTCGGATGGAAAGTGTAGTGTATCATATAGTCGGCCCCGCCCGAATTTAGCCTTTCCTTACTTTTTTATTATTATATTTTTATTATTATAGTTTTCCATCAAAAATCGTTTTTCAAAACACTGTGCGTTAATTGTGGTGGTTTATTCGCTGGTGTGAGAGGCTGTACGCTTTGTGTATGTGTTTTTATTTTTCAGACATCTTAAATGGGGGTTCTCAAAAGTTATTTTGGTGATAATAAATGTGACTTTGCACCGTTTAGGAATGTGGGCAAACATTCCGTTTGCAGTCTTCATTCGATTGCGGAATGTAAAGAATTTGTGACATTTACGGAATTTTCATTTTTATTCACTACAGCCCCCCCCATATGCGAGTATGCAAGTCGGTAGGTAAGAAATGCTTTTTGTCGTACTCGAACTAAAACAAAAGGTGAAATTTCTCACACCCAGCACAAGGTGAAATTCATTTTAGAAAAGATGCCACGGATGTTATCTTAATGTCCACAAGAGAACTCTTGAACAATGCGGGACAATTTAAGATGAAAACCCACTAAAATTCTCATCAAATTTGAAATGTTATTTTTGTGATTCTCACTCACTCACCACAACCATTGCCAACTCAACAGGGTGTGTAATAAAGTCATCTGCCATCACAATGCCACACATAAAGTGAAGAATAATTATGGCCATCATTATCATGGCTGATGATGGCGGTGCTTTGTCTCAAAGCACCCTAATGTTCTTTGTCGTTAAATGTTCGCTGTTTAATACCGCGGGACCATTGATATGGTAATCGCCATAACAAGAGGCCAAACATGTTGTAATTGAGTTTTTGTTTATGAATATAAAAGTATAAACTTTAACGCTTCTCATGAACTTAATTTAAATTTCATTCGTTTCATTTTTTTCTCACTTTTCTCTCTCTCTGTCGTTTCAGGTAAGTGACATTATTTAACAGAATGGAATTAATTAAAACATTAAAGGATTTACGTAAGTTTTTTTAATTAAAGAATGTCAAAAATATGAGATTTTAAATATTCCACGGGGTGGTGAGAGGGTGGTGCAAAATATGAGTGTATGTGTTTCAAATGTAGACACGCCTAGAAGAATGTCTGCATTGATACAGCTGTGTATACATACCAAGAATCTCCTGTACTTAACAATAATTTCTAGAATAAACTGATTCAAACTGTTTGCAGCACTAGGAAGGCGCTGCTGAAATATGTGATTTAAAAACTCTACATCAGCCTTTCTAAAATTACAGAAATCTAAGGACAATTATTGTGATTTTCTAGTAAAAATTTAGAAAATCGAACCTTGAAAGAAAACAATATTTTATTGACTCAATTAAAGTTATAAGTTAAACATTTTTAAAAAAAAAATTGGAAATATTTTCATAGCGAACTCGCTTTAGAAATTACTATAAAAACATAAAGCAGCAACATACATAATTTCTTGTATGTTATAAGAAATCTAGAAATTCGAATATTTATACTTCATTAGTTAGAAACTGATGCGTTGTTGATCAACATCAACAATTCTAGTATTTTTATTTTTTATATTCATCACATTATTTTCGTCCAATTTCGAACAGCTTTTCGTCCGTTAATACGGGACAGACAAATTCTAAAAATGTCAGCGAAAGAAAAATCAAATCAATAAATAAATATAATAATTGTATATGTTAAAATAAGGATAGCAATGAAATGCTACAGTTGGATGCAGTCGAATATATGATACCCTCCACACTCAATGTCATTACAATATTTATATTTCCACTCTTGGATGTCGGTAAAGATATAATACAACACTGTGAAACAATTAAATAAATGTCTTCATGTATGGGGGCTATATTAGAACACGAAATATATTGTTCGCGTGTATATGGTTCAGTTCAGTTCTAAAAAAAATAAAATTTTTGCACGGTGTTATATTCGCAATAACTAATTAACACACATGACTGTTTTACATAAATATGTTGCTTGGGGCTAAAAGGTCCGATATTGACTTGAGAACATTTTAATTTAATAGAGATATTAGCCTGCTTTTCTTTAATAATGCTGCTCTGTGTTAAATTTGTGCGAATTAAATAATTAAAGTTGACATTGGATGATATTTTGATATTGGATGTATAGATTAACGATACAAACCTAAAACAAATATTGGTATTGGGCTTTCTAGCTCTACTCCACAGAGATATGGCTGAAATTCATTGATACATCGGACAAATTCGCCATTCGATCCAATTGAACGACGATCCTGATGGCAACATATTTTCATCAAATGGGGAGCGTCATTAATATCACAGACTGAAAACTATTAATTATTGTCTAGAGACATTTTTGTAGAAGATGATGTCTCCAGAACAACAACCCAGGAAAATATTTTGGAACCTGTTCCATGCATTATGCGTTCTACTAATGATTTCAGATTGTATATACAAAAAATTATTAAAATTTTGGACTGAAGCTTACTTACATGAAAGCTTCAGTCGGCTAAACCGACTTTTATATACCCTCACTCTCAAAGAACATACGGAATTTATAAGGAATTAAATTTTACGTAGGATAATTAGTGTGGCAGGTACTAGAAGGATCGTATCAAATGGTCCTTGCTTCCACATTTATAAAACGATTGTAAAAACATGATCAAATATCAAGTCATAGTGGATCCCATGCACCAGTATAGACGATGAAGGATTTAATATTAACTAGGATATAGACAATTGTGTGGGAGGTACAAGAAGGGGTGTGACTGAAGCGTAAGTATTGTTTAGGTTTAAAGTGATTAAAAAAACATTTTCAAATATCAAATTGCAAATTTTATTATTATTGCCGATTTTATTGTAACCAAAGTTTATGCCACTTTGTGTGGGAGGTAATGGAAGGGGCGTGGCTAAACCTGTTATCTTTAGTACACTTACAGTGATTATTAAAACATGATCAAATACCAAAATAGAGCTGATTCTGAATATCACAGTGGTTTCAATTTAACGTAGGAATATGGGTCATTTATGTGGGAGGTACCAGAAGGGGAGTGGCAATTTCGCCCATCTTTGAACTTAAAGTAAGTTTTGGAAAAATATTACCATGTGCAAGGTTGGAATTGATTCCTTAACTCTTTGCGAGAGTTATCGTGCACTCCAGCCAGATGGACGGACATGGCTCAAACGGTATATATCCTCCCAACTGATGTATACCCTCCTACTCTGTAGAGTGAGGGTATAAAAATGCAATGCCCGATAAACCTTTAGCGACCTCTTTTTAACAAAAACGCTCTCCTCAGTCTTATTCACAGTACTTTTTATACCCTCCACCTCCAGGATGGGGGTATATTCACTTTGTCATTCCGTTTGTAACAACTTGAAATATTCATCGGAGACCCCATAAAGTATATATATTCTGGGTCGTGGTAAAATTCTAAGACGATATAGCCATGTCCGTCTGTCTGTCAGTTGAAAGCACGATAGCGGTCGAACTATATGAGCTAGGAAGTTCAAATATTTCCTAAATGTGTCTTATGGTTGTAGATCGGTTGGGATTGAAAGTGGACGAAATCGGCCCAGAGGGAAAAATTGTTCCCTCACAAGGACTGAAAATACCCCTAACATTTAGAGTATTTCAGCATGTTTTTTGAAGATATTAGCTTGTATTTACTTGATATTTGCAATTCGCATTCCCTTTATAGCATAAAAGGGCACCATAGAATGATTTTTATTTGTAGGGGGCGAAATGGAACGAAAAGGGATAAAAATAGTACCTATCAAACGACAACAGATAGAAACACGAAATTTGGCGTGCACATACCTCTAATAGAGTAGATACATAATATACAAGTCTTTTTTATAAATTTGTACTTTAAAGGGGTTAAATGGGGATAGAGGGATAAAAATAGTACCAACCTAACGGCTGCACCTAGAATAACGAAATTCGATATATACATTCCTCTGATTGCGTAGACACGTAAAATAAAAGAACTTTCCAAAATTCTTACTTTTTGGAGTTCAAATGGAAAAAGGGGATGAAAATAGTACCTACCAAATGACAGCAGCTAGAATCATGAAATTCGGAGTATACATTCCTCTGACTGCGTAGACACGAAAAATAAAATGTTTTTCCAAATTCGTACTTTCAAGGGATACAATGGCTACAGGGGATAAAAAATAGTACCAACTAAACGAATACAGCTAGAACGATGAAATTCAGTGTGTCCCTCTAATTGTGTAGATAGGTAAAATAAAGAAATTTTAGTTAGTCGTACTCTTGAGGGGGCAAAATTGGAAAATGGGGATAAAAATGGTACCAACAAAATGGCCGCTGAGAGAATCATGGAATTCGGTGTATACATTCCTCTGATTGCATAGACACGTAAAATAGAGGGATTTTTCGAAATTAGTACTTTTAAGGGATATAAAAGAGGGATAAAAATGGGACCTACCAAACCGCTGAAGTTGAAATCATGAAACTCGATGTATACATTCTGACTATGAACACTCGAAAAAGTGTTTTTTTCGAAATTTGTACATTTGGGCTGAGAATGGGGCGAATGGGGATATCTTTAAAATTTATACTTTTCTTATCACTTTGTCTGTATCTGAAAATGCTTCTTTCTAATGGCGACTGACAATCGCCTAATATTTAGGCATGTAGTTTAGTATAGTAGTCGATTTTAAACCGTGCGCTTAAGTATACATTATAGTTTGAAATAGTATACAAATATAGTAATGTACATAAAAATATTACAATTTTCGTAATATGGTACTGTGCTTCTATGTAAAGTCGACAACCCTTAATCTGCTGGTAATACTGTGCAATGTACTCCGTGGTGGAGGGTATATAAGATTCGGCCCGGGCGAACTAAACGCCTTCTTACTTGTTATAACTGTAACATTTAAATGTTCAACTTACATTTTTCATTTCCATGATACCATCTTTCCCGGCTGGTGTAGATCAATAAACAATGTAAAATTCAGAAAAGTTGTAGTCTAAATGACAAACTAGGATACATTGTTTATAAAAATATTGGATGAAGAGCGTAGTAGCGTGAGTATTTGTCGTTATTTTTGCAGTATATTGAAATTTCGATCTTTGACTCTATGAAGTCTGTCCGTCCACCTCTCCGAGCGCCTAGCCATTTTCATCAAGCACAATTTTTCAATATTTTCTACATATATATGAATTATAGTTGTAAGCCGATTGAGATTATAAGTGGGCGAAATCGAAACGATTTCACCTCGCCAGGAGTGAAAAAATTATAGTTTTTAAAATTTTTCCAACTAAAGATGTGCAAGATGCAACTCTGACAGATTTTTAAAATTTGTTATTGATTCTTCGTTATGTCTTGAATAGCATATCTGTTAAATGGGCGAAATTGCTTACTTTGCTGACGCATACAATCACTTTTGAATTTCCATGGCCGTTTTACAAAAATGTGGGTGAAATACATTGATTTCTTCCTTCAGGGTGATCTTGTCGTCACAAAAATGGATTGTCATGCCATGATTGCGAACGCATTTTGTATTAAAAAGTCTGAACCAGCAGAAAAAATGCAACCGAAAAAGTGAAGTTGTGATTTGAAGTGGTGAAAATCATAGCCAAAGATTTAGCAGGGATTTGCCTTAAACGTTAATTTTGATTAGTCCCTTTCAATTAAAATTTAAAAATCAAATATAGTATGTAAAATTAAATGAAATGGGGACAAGTCCTACGTATGCCAGAAAGTATTTGTTAGCACTACAAAGACTAAGATAAAAACCAGGTTCTCATCTCACAAGGCCATAAAGCAACTTATAGACCTTCCCTTGCAGCCCACTGTACAATTACTGGACATACCCCAAATTTTGACGATACTGACAGAAGAGAGAAATTATAGCAAGAGATATACACTAACTACCAAATTGATAAGGAGAAATGCGCTGAAGTCTATCGATATACAGTAGACAAATACAGACAACAAAATAAATTGACGAAATCACGTGATACAACTCCGACTACTGTTAATTATATTTTGTTTGTTATTGAAAGTGTTGTGTAAGTTATATGAAATCTTAAGCTATATTTTTGTACTCCTTTTCTACTCCTGAAGATGACTGAAGATTCGATAGAAATATTGGAAAAGAGAATAAATAATTCGAAAAAAAAAATAAAAAATATTTTTTAATTAATTTAAAAAATCTACTACTACTGGGAATATAACAGTTAACCCTTCAGTTACCATTACGGCACTATAAACATTTCCTTTGCAGTGATTAGTGTGCAGATAAAGCAAATTAGCGAAAACTTACCACAAGAAAATGTTTATTTTATATTAACCAATATTAACTAATAAATGAAAAAAATATGAAATTTAAAGTAATTCTAATTAAACTAAATTCTAAAACTAATCATTATTAATTATGCTATTATTTATAACAAATAAAATATTTGAAATATATCATTAAAAGAAAAATGTATACAAATTGTTAACAAAATTATCTAAATCAATAAAATTATAAAAAATAAAACTGTAAAATATTGAGGGATACTTTCTACTTTTTTCTTACTTACTTTTTTAACTTTCTTAAGAGCGAGAAATATGCACATTGGAATTTTCGATATGACACTTTTGCTGAGAAACGGTCAGTTATTAAATAACTGACTAAATATTTGAAACACTATATTAATGACCAGGTGGAAGAGTATTTTACTTTATAGTCATTTATATGCACCGGCTTCCAAGTATTATATATAGTATATTTATTTATACTTATCGTTAGTATGTATTTGTATTAAATTAATTTACTTTTTCATTTTTTCCTTTCGCAAATTATCACAAGATTATTCCGGTTTGTTCCACTAACAATCTTCGAACACCTGTCCTGTCCTGTCCTAAAAATGCTTCCAGTATGTACTAGCACATCATTTCACTTTTCACAAAATATTTCATAAATATAATAGCCCATAAATTTTCAGAGTGGAATCACCCATAAATGTGAAATATATATATCCTATATAAAATGATGTTAAGTTCATATGTATATATATAATATATACACATAATAGTACTACATTCAAGCCAACTTTTCACACTCAGACATTTCCATGACAGCTCTAGCTAGCAAATAGAGAAACGAATTCACTTTCACATCAACATTCACTTCCACTGCCACTTCCACTTCCACATCAGCAGTGACGAAACTAAAGACGAGAAAACCCAACAGCAACAACAACAGAAAAACGTAGCAATAAAAGGAAAAGTTAAATTGTAATAAAGCACCCCGGGGTCATGTTATAGCAGAGAAACCGAAAAAGAAACCCACAGCGAAAACAAAATCAAAAGCAAAACTTATGAATAGCAGTTGACTGGCAGATGGAGGTTGTTTTTGTGGCAGGAGGCGGCGATGTTGGGTGAGCAAATGAGGCTTCACACATTCGCCCCATGTTTCCACGTGAACGATATAAGAAATGAACCAAGAAATGTTACGAGAACAAAAGCAAAGCCAGCGAAAGAAAAAACACAGGAAAAGCGAAAACATGATACAATTTTCACTTAGAACTTTCATTTACTGTAAGACGGTTAGATGGCCATTGAATTGGGACAGGTTGCAAATAGTTATCAAATGAAATGTTTTATTTCAAATGTAGAAAAATGCAGGACATTATTGAAGAAAGCAATCCAGACTTTGTAAAAAGGAAACTTTGCGGTCCATTCTCGGTGGAAAATAATTAATCTGTAAAGATAATCTGAGTTAAGTAGCAAACATCGGCAAATAAAAATAAATAACAAAAGGTGTTACAGAAGACTCTCCCTATATTTTTTCCAAATATTTAATATCCCAATCATTCCGAATTTCAGGGAATCCTTTTGAGGCAAATTTCATTTAAGTTTCAATATCAGCGTTGTCATAGAATCCGATTACAGTCGTACTCGGAAATAAATCGGGATTGTTCCAGAATCCAAGTCGAAAGTGTTCATTTATCGGAATTGGAAACCTAATTTCACACAGATTAAAACCCCACCTACATGTCCCAATTCACTGACCATGTGCTGTATGTTTGAACGTACAAAGATATTTGTCGAGGCCTTCGGAGCTACGACAATGACGCCGATGCCTCCGACAACAACACAACATCATCTACAACAGTGGCAACAACAGCATCTTTGTTACTTTTTACTGTTGCTGCTGCTGCTGTTTTGGCTGGAAGGGGAGACATCTTCGCATTGTTATTTGCCCCATGATGATGATGCTATTTTCATTGGGGGCGAATAACGAGCGCGCGGCTTAGGTTGAACATTGCAAAAAGTGAATGTAAATTTGACTCAGGCTGTATGAGGGTTGAGCCCTAATAATACCATTTAGCCGCGAGTATAAAGTTAAATTTAAGTACCATTCACTCGTGACCAAAGTGTGGAGGTTCGTTGGTTCGCAGGTCTACCAAAACTTGTGTAGCGACGAATATGAGGGAGGTGTAAACAATCGAGGTAGAGTCAAATTATTGTGAATAAACGTTTTCGCTTTGGGAGAGTACACCAAAGATTAGGAGAACATCACGAAAATTACAAATAACCTCATATAAATCTCATGAACATAACAATAATAAGAAAATATAGACAGCTTGTAATCTGAGTCGAATTTTTCATTTAGTAAAAATTTACATGATATTTTTGATTGGATTTTGTTTTTCAATTTAACCATCCAACATAGGCAAAAAAGTCTATTAAAGTGCAATTACATTGCATTGTGAAAGCAATAATTGCGAAAAATATTCTTAAAAAATACTGACATTTCAATATCTCGTAGCGAAAAGATATGATTGCTGTAATCATATTTAAAGAGCATCATATTATGATAGGAATTTTCGTTAGAGTAATCATAGTATGACTGTAGTCAATAATAATATGATAATTAGGGCCATTTAATGTTATGGGTAATCATATCAAATAAAAATATAAAATTTGATACAATAATATGTCTTCTCTGCATGATACGAGTGTTTTCGAAGTATTTTCACTTAACTAAATATTTCAATCAAAATTAATTGTATTGTATTGAGGCACTACTGACTCTTGGTATAACAGTAATAGTTAAACTACTTTCTGAAACAAAAGATATTTTGTAACGAGTAATGCCCAATTTAACTATGGTGATATTATGATTTTTTAATGGTGTGTTCATTCAATCGCAAGTAACTTCTGAAATACTTGGCCGATTTAAACGTACTATACCTTATTTTGAAGGATTGCATTTTTCTGTTTCATAATTTTAATAAGATTTGCATTCGACGGTGAAAACACCGTTTTACACAAAAAAATATCTATACCGATCTGTCTATTTCTTTTGTCCCAAATAGTTAGATTACAAATAAAGGGAGTTTTTTATTGAGGTATAGAACTTCGAATTGAAATAAAACACAAGAAAATTGTTTTAATGTCCATCAAATTGGCTTTATTGGAAGGATAATTTTATGCCATTAATGTTTAAATATGATTTCGGGCATGTGGCCGCCGCGGCTGGCTCGAATATAGCCAGCATATGGGGCCGTATGTTGGCAATAACGCCACGAATGTTGGCTTCCAAGTCCCCTAACGTTTCTGGTTTGTTGGCGTAGACGAGCGACTTCACATATCCCCAAAGAAAATAATCCAATGGTGTCAAATCACACGATCTTGGTGGCCAATTGACAGGTCCATTTCGCGAAATTATGCGGTTAACCGAATTAATTGCTCTGATGGACGATTATGTCGACTATAAAATGGACGGAGCTTGCGGTGAACTTCGCGAACTGAACCATTACTTTCGAAATAAATTTGCACGATTTGCAAGCGTTGTTCTTTTGTCAACCTGTTCATGATGAAATGGCAAACCAAACTAAATATTAATCACTTGACAGCTGACAAAATGGCCGCCAGTTAAAAAAGTGATGCCAACTTAAAGTTCTATACCCCAATAAAAAACACCCTATACAAATCTTTCATAAAATATTTTATTTATTTTGAGAATAAATCCTTGAAAGGTAACTGACAATTCCAAAAATACCAATTTTGGCGTTAGTAGTCAGGATTGCCAGATGCATTCATTCGTTGTCCCTAAAATTGTCACGAAAAATCCCCAAGTATAAAAATGTTGGTTTATTTCAAAGAATTCGACCAAAACCATTCGGTCTAGAAACAGAGGTATACTGTTGCAATCCGTATTAATATTATAAAACCTTAGTGTAAGTCTGTCTGTCTGTTTGTTTGTTCCGCAATCACGTGTAAACGGTTGAACCGATGTTGTTGAAATTTTCAGTATAGATAAATGCAGGTCTGGAAGGGCCTATAGGCTATAGAATTTTTAAAAATTTGCTCTGTGGGCGGAGGGGCCGTGGCAATAGTGTTTTTGAGAGCTAGAAGGCTGAAAATTGGTACATATACATATATTACTGACCACGAGAATGATAAATATGATGCCGAAATTTGGATTTTTATTTTGTGGGCGGAGTGGGCGTGGCAATACTGTTCTTTGAGCTGGAAGACTGAAAAAAGGGATGTATATATTATGTACCACGATAAAGATCAATTTGATGCCGAAATTTGGATTTTCGTTTTGTGGGCGGAGTGGGCGTGGCAAAAGTGTTTTTGGGAGCTAGAAGGCTAAAAATTGGTACATATATATTACTGACCACGTTAAGATAAATATGATGCTGGATTTTGAATTTTCGTTTGGTGGGCAGTGGGGCGTGGCAATAGTGTTTTTGAGAGGTAGTAGGCTGAAAATTGGTACATATATATTACTGACCACGAGAAAGATCAATTTGATGCCGAAATTTGGATTTACGTTTAATGGGCGTGGCAATAGTGTTTTTTAAGCTAGAAGGCTGAAAATTGGAACGTATATACTGACCAAGATAATATCAATATGAAACCTGATTTTAATTTTACCATTTGTTTTTTTTTTTGCCTGGCGAAGCGGGCGGGGTTCAGCTAGTTGTTACATAAAGAAATTTAGTCTAAAAATTTTACTCAATTTATGTACGTTTGTAGGTTAAAAGAATTAATAAACTAATTTTGAGTAAATATTACTTGGATTGAGTATGTACGTTAATTTTAGTAAATATATCCTTGCATTTTTAGGCTATGAATTATGTAAAGCTTATATCCAATATTTCGAGTTGTTAGAAGTAGGAACTATGCCAGAAACATAAAATGGGAAAACAAAATATTTCGTGCGAAAATAGCAATAAGTCGACTTAGCATGTTTTCGAGTTTATTACGTTTTTAGATTCTCAATTTCTCTCAAATTTTAGTAATGATAGGGCTATCCAAACGAAAGTAATGTCAAAAATGTTCTAACTTTTATAACTAACTTAGTTATATATAATAAACGTTGAACACCGCTCCTCGAAAACTAACTTTTCAAACTTAGCATACTATTTTTCGGAAGCGTAGAAATGGATGAAAGGAATTTTGAGTGTCATTATTTTAATTTTTATTGGTAGTATTAAATACATTATAAAAAATTAATTTTCCATATCTTTATTATAATTTCTTTTCTGACCAGCAAAGCCTTCGGTCGCCACCGGCCAAAATCATGATAAAGGTAGTGAAGAGCTAAGTAAATAAATTTGCATTCCCAGTTCAAATCAAATACCAAACTATTTTCAAAGTACTTCGAATATCCCCACAAAATCCCCGAAATATTTTCTAAAATCCCCGAAATATTTTGTAAAATCCCCACAAAAATCCCCTGCCTCATTTCATATTTTCTGTCGAAAATCAAAATAAAAGAATTGAAAATGCAAAAACTTTAAAAAATCTAACCGGCTATAATACACAACATTTTAAAAGTAATTGAAACTACCTTCAAAACAAGGTAAAGGGTGTTTTTTATTGAGGTATAGAACTTCGAATTGAAATAAAACACAAGAAAATCGTTTTAATGTCCATCAATTTGGCTTTATTGGAAGGATAATTTTATGCCATTAATGTTTAAATATGATTTCGGGCATGTGGCCGCCGCGGCTGGCTCGAATATAGCCAATTCTACAGGTCCAATTTTCAACCAACGCCACGAATGTTGGCTTCCAAGTCCCCTAACGTTTCTGGTTTGTTGGCGTAGACGAGCGACTTCACATATCCCCAAAGAAAATAATCCAATGGTGTCAAATCACACGATCTTGGTGGCCAATTGACAGGTCCATTCCGCGAAATTATGCGCTCATCGAATGTTTCCTTCAATAATTCGATTGTGACGTGCGCTAAATGGACGGAGCTTGCGGTGAACTTCGCGAACTGAACTTCGTAATAAATTTGCACGATTTGCAAGCGTTGTTCTTTTGTCAACCTGTTCATGATGAAATGGCAAACCAAACTAAATATTAGTCACTTGACAGCTGACAAAATGGCCGCCAGTTAAAAAAGTGATGCCAACTTAAAGTTCTATACCCCAATAAAAAACACCCCTTATAACACATTAAAATCGACCACGTATTTCAGGAGTTACAGGCGATTGAATGAACACACCTTTTTGAAAAAGTATTAATTTTTTCATTGCTAAATTGGTCATAACTCGTGAATTTTTTTTTTTTCAAAAATACATATAGAATATTTGTATGAGAAGAATACATACACAAAGTTTCAAAACAATCGCAACTATCGAGTTCAAAAATCGTACCATGGAATGACTCATATGTGTTTTGGTTTTCTAAGATCGAAGACGATGTTTATGGACACTAACTTAGAGCCATGGAAACTACTATTAAATTCTAAAACTAGGCACCAATCATATCAAAACTGTGTACTCAGTTTTTCATTTTCAGGTCGAGTTGGCGTTTAAAATGACTCGACATTTTTGAAGGATATTTTTAGTCAACAATTTATTGTAATTTTACTGCTAATCCAAGAAGCATGATATTAGTACTAATATGAAGTAGGACACTTTGGGCAATCGAAATAATATTGGTGGTTTTGGAAAGTGGAACAAAAAAATCGAAAAATGTCCTATGACCATTCGGTCTCAATAGTGCCCTCACATAATTATCATAATACATCTGTAAATCGGGCCAAATCAAAATCTGAGTACACATCATTGTTATATTTTATCTGAAGTTTAATGATATATAAAAAAGTTTAAGGATATATAAAATAGTTTTAACATGTAAAAACCAGGCCGAACTTTATATACCCTCCACCATGGATTGCTCTCCACAGAGACTGTCGATTTTCGTAGAAGTGCAGTAATATTGCAGAAAAATGTTTTTTTTTAATATAACCAAAACAAATAAAAATATTGAAAAAATAATTTTATAAATAAATATAAAATTTTAATTATGCTTTCAAAGCAAGGCTACCACTATCTTTAGACTATATAAATCGAAATAATACATCAAGTGAATTCAAAATGTAAGTATAAGGCAGCAATCTTCAAATAGGCTTAAATATTTATTTTAAATAATATTTTAATTCCACAAGTGCAAATTTTGAAAATCCATTATCTATCACGCATATAGTGCACGATAATCTAACTTCATGATTCTACTCATTTTTGCCGTAAAAGTAAAAATGTACGAATTTGGAAAAATATTTTTATTTTGCGAGTTTATGCAGTCAGAAGAATATATAAACCGAATTTTTATACGTACGACTTTCGGCGATCTCTTTATGTATATATGCAATTCAAGGGAATTACAGACCGAATTTAATCATTATAGCTGTAGCCGTTTAGTTGGTACAATTTTTATCACTCTGTTCCAATTGTATCCCTTGAAAGTACGAATTTGGAAAACTTTTTTAATTTTTAGTGTCTACACAGTCAGATGAATGTATACTGCAAATTGCATGACTCCAGCAGCGGTCATTTGGTTGGTAAAATTTTTATCCCCATTTTCTATTTTACCCCCTAAAAGTACGAATTTTGAAAAATCCCTTAAGTTTATGTGTCAGTTTGGACCTCCTAGCTCCATGCTTTCAATAGACGGTCAATCAGACATGGCTAGTTCGTCTTAAAATTTTATGACGATCAAGAATATATATACCTTACATGGTCTCAAGTCGATATTTCAAGGTGTTACAGACGGAATGACGTGGGGTATACCCCTATCCTCTGGTATTTTAAGGGACGGAAAAAGTCCAGAAACACGATACAAATTCCAACATTTTTCAATCGACCAATGGATTTCCCTCGTAACCCACGAATTTTTGGAAAATTTGCTCAAATCCTGCTCTACATGAAATATAAAATCTGTTAAAAAAATACGTAAACTACGTTAATTTGAAAAAGGGAAGAAAATGCGATGTCCATGGGAACATAATTGTTTTCAATCGACAAATAAATAAATCCTCGCCCTCCCCAAATTTCACTTCATGAAATACAAAATTGAAGGTGACGTTTGGCAACCTAACACACCTACATTATTTTTTCCGGGGCAATGTGAAGTCATTGGTTTATGTAAACAACACTGACAATTTGGAAGCTTTTGAAGACAACATTGCTTTGAAAATTAGTCCAAAATTGCACTTATAATAATGTACCACGTATGAACCAATCCATAAATGAATCTTTCTAATAAAATCAATTTTTATTTTGAAATTGTCTACTTTTATTATTATATTTCAATTTAAATTTTAAAGAACCAATTAACATACCCTCCTCGCATCTACTGAGCAGAGATAAGACGGAAGTCATACATATACAATCTATGCAATGGGTATGAACACAAAACATGCTTCTAAAATGTATTCGCTAAAACCAGTTCGCTGTCTTAACATTTATTTTACTGGTTCTTTGTTCTATTTCATGTTCAGCAGCACATCTTAATCTGTAGTTTATTAAAAGTTTGCCAGCATATTAATACCAATCTAGGAGAACAACAGAAACAGAGAGCTCCTGTCCGCAGACCAACCACCAGCATTGCGACAAATTGTAAAGAAGAAGAAGCAGAAGAGGAAAAAACACACACACAAATAGTCGGTATAATAAAAACTGATAAAATCAATGTTAAAACTACGGCAAATAAATGGAAAACTAAAAAAGGAAAACAATGTTTGCAACCGAAAAGCTATTCGAACGGAGTAGAATGGATGGAAACCTCCACATCTCTGGGGGCCTTACAATGTTCATGAGTTCTACTCATGGCCGCATTCGAAAGTTTTCTTTAATTATCTCACTAAGAAATTAATCAAAGAAAAAACCATAGCACGGATTGTTGACTTTTCATTATTCTCTAAGGAGTTTTAATGCCGGATACGAAACCGAATCCGAATCCAAGCCAAAGTTTTTTATGATTTAATGTTACAATTTAGTTCTTCAGGCAAGAGTTTATATGGTCATGGTTTTAATTATTTTCTATATTCTCAGAAATGCCTTGATTACCTCAAGCCCGCACAGCAGTCAAACTTTGACTTTGGACCAACTGTTATTGTTTAACGCCAGGACAAAGAGCAGAAAGCCATTCAAATGAATTGAGAAAAATAGTTGTCGACATTAAATGTTTATTATTTTTGTGTATTTTCCAAGTTTACCACCATTCATTCATTCATTCATATCTATTATCTCCGACCATCTTTAAACAAAGGCGAACAGAAGAACTTTTCCCACCAGCAGCGCCAGCAACAACTTCAGAGTAAGCCCCAAAAGCCACTGTGGAAAACCAATATATATGAAGTAGCAAATTTGGAGCAAGGAAGGCCGTAACAGGAAAAAGGAAACACTGCCTGCGTCAGTTGAAAAACTAAATTAAGAAATACAAAACAAAGCTGTTCTTCCATTCAGATGGACGAAGGGGACCAAATGCTAACAAATTGAAAACAATGTGGTTGTTAATATTTATGACACACAATGATAATGGCATTGGTGGCTGCTGCCGCTGCTGCTGCTCCTCATGATGTAGTGCTGCTGAAAGTCTAAGGACATTGTGGCGGTAATACAATAGGTTTTAAATTTTCACGCCTAAATAAGAGAACGCATAAGCCCAGTAAACTGTGTGGCTCGAAAAATGTTGCGAAAATCTTAACACGATTTAAATAGATTTATTGTGATAAGACAGATGAACTTGAGAAACAAAATTTTGTACTTGAAATAGAGTGGAATTTTACGCAATGCAGAGATTACATTCATATGTATAGTAGGATGGCTCCAGAAATGAAGATTGGATTGGATTTAATGATGATCTACAAAATATTTCGTCACTGGGTCAGACCATTTGTGATCTAAGCGCTCCTGAAAATACCTCTAAAAATCATGTTTTTCTTGTGTATTTTTTATGTTGCATTTTTGTACAAAAAATGTATATTCTTGTCTTAGATAAACTCATTGGTCGAATTATTGGTCGTTTATATTGATTTTTTGTGGCGTTTATATTGATTTCTTGGAAACATTTTGTAAGAGGTGTATTAAAAAA